>CAMPDV010006124.1:0-25204 GCA_946699065.1 Loxodes magnus | reverse complement strand
CTAGTATAACTTTACATAACTGATTGCAAGACTCTTTTTCTTACTTTTCTTCTTCACTTTTCATGCAAATATAATCAAAAATATCTCTTCTAGTATAACTTTACATAACTGATTGCAAGACTCTTTTTCTTACTTTTCTTCTTCACTTTTCATGCAAATATAATCAAAAATATCTCTTCTAGTATAACTTTACATAACTGATTGCAAGACTCTTTTTCTTACTTTTCTTCTTCACTTTTCATGCAAATATAATCAAAAATATCTCTTCTAGTTTAACTTTACATAACTGATTGCAAGACTCTTTTTCTTACTTTTCTTCTTCACTTTTCATGCAAATATAATCAAAAATATCTCTTCTAGTATAACTTTACATAACTGATTGCAAGACTCTTTTTCTTACTTTTCTTCTTCACTTTTCATGCAAATATAATCAAAAATATCTCTTCTAGTTTAACTTTACATAACTGATTGCAAGACTCTTTTTCTTACTTTTCTTCTTCACTTTTCATGCAAATATAATCAAAAATATCTCTTCTAGTATAACTTTACATAACTGATTGCAAGACTCTTTTTCTTACTTTTCTTCTTCACTTTTCATGCAAATATAATCAAAAATATCTCTTCTAGTTTAACTTTACATAACTGATTGCAAGACTCTTTTTCTTACTTTTCTTCTTCACTTTTCATGCAAATATAATCAAAAATATCTCTTCTAGTATAACTTTACATAACTGATTGCAAGACTCTTTTTCTTACTTTTCTTCTTCACTTTTCATGCAAATATAATCAAAAATATCTCTTCTAGTATAACTTTACATAACTGATTGCAAGACTCTTTTTCTTACTTTTCTTCTTCACTTTTCATGCAAATATAATCAAAAATATCTCTTCTAGTATAACTTTACATAACTGATTGCAAGACTCTTTTTCTTACTTTTCTTCTTCACTTTTCATGCAAATATAATCAAAAATATCTTTCTAGTTTAACTTTACATAACTGATTGCAAGACTCTTTTTCTTACTTTTCTTCTTCACTTTTCATGCAAATATAATCAAAAATATCTTTTCTAGTTTAACTTTACATAACTGATTGCAAGACTCTTTTTCTTACTTTTCTTCTTCACTTTTCATGCAAATATAATCAAAAATATCTTTTCTAGTTTAACTTTACATAACTGATTGCAAGACTCTTTTTCTTACTTTTCTTCTTCACTTTTCATGCAAATATAATCAAAAATATCTTTTCTAGTTTAACTTTACATAACTGATTGCAAGACTCTTTTTCTTACTTTTCTTCTTCACTTTTCATGCAAATATAATCAAAAATATCTTTTCTAGTATAACTTTACATAACTGATTGCAAGACTCTTTTTCTTACTTTTCTTCTTCACTTTTCATGCAAATATAATCAAAAATATCTCTTCTAGTATAACTTTACATAACTGATTGCAAGACTCTTTTTCTTACTTTTCTTCTTCACTTTTCATGCAAATATAATCAAAAATATCTCTTCTAGTATAACTTTACATAACTGATTGCAAGACTCTTTTTCTTACTTTTCTTCTTCACTTTTCATGCAAATATAATCAAAAATATCTTTTCTAGTTTAACTTTACATAACTGATTGCAAGACTCTTTTTCTTACTTTTCTTCTTCACTTTTCATGCAAATATAATCAAAAATATCTCTTCTAGTATAACTTTACATAACTGATTGCAAGACTCTTTTTCTTACTTTTCTTCTTCACTTTTCATGCAATCTATATCAAAAATATCTCTTCTAGTATAACTTTACATAACTGATTGCAAGACTCTTTTTCTTACTTTTCTTCTTCACTTTTCATGCAAATATAATCAAAAATATCTTTTCTAGTTTAACTTTACATAACTGATTGCAAGACTCTTTTTCTTACTTTTCTTCTTCACTTTTCATGCAAATATAATCAAAAATATCTCTTCTAGTATAACTTTACATAACTGATTGCAAGACTCTTTTTCTTACTTTTCTTCTTCACTTTTCATGCAAATATAATCAAAAATATCTTTTCTAGTATAACTTTACATAACTGATTGCAAGACTCTTTTTCTTACTTTTCTTCTTCACTTTTCATGCAAATATAATCAAAAATATCTTTTCTAGTTTAACTTTACATAACTGATTGCAAGACTCTTTTTCTTACTTTTCTTCTTCACTTTTCATGCAAATATAATCAAAAATATCTTTTCTAGTATAACTTTACATAACTGATTGCAAGACTCTTTTTCTTACTTTTCTTCTTCACTTTTCATGCAAATATAATCAAAAATATCTTTTCTAGTTTAACTTTACATAACTGATTGCAAGACTCTTTTTCTTACTTTTCTTCTTCACTTTTCATGCAAATATAATCAAAAATATCTTTTCTAGTTTAACTTTACATAACTGATTGCAAGACTCTTTTTCTTACTTTTCTTCTTCACTTTTCATGCAAATATAATCAAAAATATCTTTTCTAGTATAACTTTACATAACTGATTGCAAGACTCTTTTTCTTACTTTTCTTCTTCACTTTTCATGCAAATATAATCAAAAATATCTCTTCTAGTATAACTTTACATAACTGATTGCAAGACTCTTTTTCTTACTTTTCTTCTTCACTTTTCATGCAAATATAATCAAAAATATCTTTTCTAGTTTAACTTTACATAGCTGATTGCAAGACTCTTTTTCTTACTTTTCTTCTTCACTTTTCATGCAAATATAATCAAAAATATCTCTTCTAGTATAACTTTACATAACTGATTGCAAGACTCTTTTTCTTACTTTTCTTCTTCACTTTTCATGCAAATATAATCAAAAATATCTTTTCTAGTATAACTTTACATAACTGATTGCAAGACTCTTTTTCTTACTTTTCTTCTTCACTTTTCATGCAAATATAATCAAAAATATCTTTTCTAGTTTAACTTTACATAACTGATTGCAAGACTCTTTTTCTTACTTTTCTTCTTCACTTTTCATGCAAATATAATCAAAAATATCTTTTCTAGTTTAACTTTACATAACTGATTGCAAGACTCTTTTTCTTACTTTTCTTCTTCACTTTTCATGCAAATATAATCAAAAATATCTTTTCTAGTTTAACTTTACATAACTGATTGCAAGACTCTTTTTCTTACTTTTCTTCTTCACTTTTCATGCAAATATAATCAAAAATATCTTTTCTAGTTTAACTTTACATAACTGATTGCAAGACTCTTTTTCTTACTTTTCTTCTTCACTTTTCATGCAAATATAATCAAAAATATCTTTTCTAGTTTAACTTTACATAACTGATTGCAAGACTCTTTTTCTTACTTTTCTTCTTCACTTTTCATGCAAATATAATCAAAAATATCTTTTCTAGTTTAACTTTACATAACTGATTGCAAGACTCTTTTTCTTACTTTTCTTCTTCACTTTTCATGCAAATATAATCAAAAATATCTCTTCTAGTATAACTTTACATAACTGATTGCAAGACTCTTTTTCTTACTTTTCTTCTTCACTTTTCATGCAAATATAATCAAAAATATCTTTTCTAGTTTAACTTTACATAACTGATTGCAAGACTCTTTTTCTTACTTTTCTTCTTCACTTTTCATGCAAATATAATCAAAAATATCTCTTCTAGTATAACTTTACATAACTGATTGCAAGACTCTTTTTCTTACTTTTCTTCTTCACTTAAAATGCAAATATAATCAAAAATATCTCTTCTAGTATAACTTTACATAACTGATTGCAAGACTCTTTTTCTTACTTTTCTTCTTCACTTTTCATGCAATCTATATCAAAAATATCTCTTCTAGTATAACTTTACATAACTGATTGCAAGACTCTTTTTCTTACTTTTCTTCTTCACTTTTCATGCAAATATAATCAAAAATATCTTTTCTAGTATAACTTTACATAACTGATTGCAAGACTCTTTTTCTTACTTTTCTTCTTCACTTTTCATGCAAATATAATCAAAAATATCTCTTCTAGTATAACTTTACATAACTGATTGCAAGACTCTTTTTCTTACTTTTCTTCTTCACTTTTCATGCAAATATAATCAAAAATATCTCTTCTAGTATAACTTTACATAACTGATTGCAAGACTCTTTTTCTTACTTTTCTTCTTCACTTTTCATGCAAATATAATCAAAAATATCTTTTCTAGTATAACTTTACATAACTGATTGCAAGACTCTTTTTCTTACTTTTCTTCTTCACTTTTCATGCAAATATAATCAAAAATATCTCTTCTAGTTTAACTTTACATAACTGATTGCAAGACTCTTTTTCTTACTTTTCTTCTTCACTTTTCATGCAAATATAATCAAAAATATCTTTTCTAGTTTAACTTTACATAACTGATTGCAAGACTCTTTTTCTTACTTTTCTTCTTCATTTAAAATGCAAATATAATCAAAAATATCTCTTCTAGTTTAACTTTACATAACTGATTGCAAGACTCTTTTTCTTACTTTTCTTCTTCACTTTTCATGCAAATATAATCAAAAATATCTTTTCTAGTATAACTTTACATAACTGATTGCAAGACTCTTTTTCTTACTTTTCTTCTTCACTTTTCATGCAAATATAATCAAAAATATCTTTTCTAGTTTAACTTTACATAACTGATTGCAAGACTCTTTTTCTTACTTTTCTTCTTCACTTTTCATGCAAATATAATCAAAAATATCTTTTCTAGTTTAACTTTACATAACTGATTGCAAGACTCTTTTTCTTACTTTTCTTCTTCACTTAAAATGCAAATATAATCAAAAATATCTCTTCTAGTTTAACTTTACATAACTGATTGCAAGACTCTTTTTCTTACTTTTCTTCTTCACTTAAAATGCAAATATAATCAAAAATATCTCTTCTAGTATAACTTTACATAACTGATTGCAAGACTCTTTTTCTTACTTTTCTTCTTCACTTTTCATGCAAATATAATCAAAAATATCTTTTCTAGTTTAACTTTACATAACTGATTGCAAGACTCTTTTTCTTACTTTTCTTCTTCACTTTTCATGCAAATATAATCAAAAATATCTTTTCTAGTTTAACTTTACATAACTGATTGCAAGACTCTTTTTCTTACTTTTCTTCTTCACTTTTCATGCAAATATAATCAAAAATATCTTTTCTAGTTTAACTTTACATAACTGATTGCAAGACTCTTTTTCTTACTTTTCTTCTTCACTTTTCATGCAAATATAATCAAAAATATCTTTTCTAGTTTAACTTTACATAACTGATTGCAAGACTCTTTTTCTTACTTTTCTTCTTCACTTTTCATGCAAATATAATCAAAAATATCTTTTCTAGTTTAACTTTACATAACTGATTGCAAGACTCTTTTTCTTACTTTTCTTCTTCACTTTTCATGCAAATATAATCAAAAATATCTTTTCTAGTTTAACTTTACATAACTGATTGCAAGACTCTTTTTCTTACTTTTCTTCTTCACTTTTCATGCAAATATAATCAAAAATATCTCTTCTAGTATAACTTTACATAACTGATTGCAAGACTCTTTTTCTTACTTTTCTTCTTCACTTTTCATGCAAATATAATCAAAAATATCTTTTCTAGTTTAACTTTACATAACTGATTGCAAGACTCTTTTTCTTACTTTTCTTCTTCACTTTTCATGCAAATATAATCAAAAATATCTTTTCTAGTATAACTTTACATAACTGATTGCAAGACTCTTTTTCTTACTTTTCTTCTTCACTTTTCATGCAAATATAATCAAAAATATCTCTTCTAGTATAACTTTACATAACTGATTGCAAGACTCTTTTTCTTACTTTTCTTCTTCACTTTTCATGCAAATATAATCAAAAATATCTCTTCTAGTTTAACTTTACATAACTGATTGCAAGACTCTTTTTCTTACTTTTCTTCTTCACTTTTCATGCAAATATAATCAAAAATATCTCTTCTAGTATAACTTTACATAACTGATTGCAAGACTCTTTTTCTTACTTTTCTTCTTCACTTTTCATGCAAATATAATCAAAAATATCTTTTCTAGTTTAACTTTACATAACTGATTGCAAGACTCTTTTTCTTACTTTTCTTCTTCACTTAAAATGCAAATATAATCAAAAATATCTCTTCTAGTTTAACTTTACATAACTGATTGCAAGACTCTTTTTCTTACTTTTCTTCTTCACTTTTCATGCAAATATAATCAAAAATATCTCTTCTAGTATAACTTTACATAACTGATTGCAAGACTCTTTTTCTTACTTTTCTTCTTCACTTTTCATGCAAATATAATCAAAAATATCTCTTCTAGTATAACTTTACATAACTGATTGCAAGACTCTTTTTCTTACTTTTCTTCTTCACTTTTCATGCAAATATAATCAAAAATATCTTTTCTAGTATAACTTTACATAACTGATTGCAAGACTCTTTTTCTTACTTTTCTTCTTCACTTTTCATGCAAATATAATCAAAAATATCTCTTCTAGTATAACTTTACATAACTGATTGCAAGACTCTTTTTCTTACTTTTCTTCTTCACTTTTCATGCAAATATAATCAAAAATATCTTTTCTAGTATAACTTTACATAACTGATTGCAAGACTCTTTTTCTTACTTTTCTTCTTCACTTTTCATGCAAATATAATCAAAAATATCTTTTCTAGTTTAACTTTACATAACTGATTGCAAGACTCTTTTTCTTACTTTTCTTCTTCACTTTTCATGCAAATATAATCAAAAATATCTTTTCTAGTTTAACTTTACATAACTGATTGCAAGACTCTTTTTCTTACTTTTCTTCTTCACTTTTCATGCAAATATAATCAAAAATATCTTTTCTAGTTTAACTTTACATAACTGATTGCAAGACTCTTTTTCTTACTTTTCTTCTTCACTTTTCATGCAAATATAATCAAAAATATCTTTTCTAGTATAACTTTACATAACTGATTGCAAGACTCTTTTTCTTACTTTTCTTCTTCACTTTTCATGCAAATATAATCAAAAATATCTCTTCTAGTTTAACTTTACATAACTGATTGCAAGACTCTTTTTCTTACTTTTCTTCTTCACTTTTCATGCAAATATAATCAAAAATATCTCTTCTAGTATAACTTTACATAACTGATTGCAAGACTCTTTTTCTTACTTTTCTTCTTCACTTTTCATGCAAATATAATCAAAAATATCTCTTCTAGTTTAACTTTACATAACTGATTGCAAGACTCTTTTTCTTACTTTTCTTCTTCACTTTTCATGCAAATATAATCAAAAATATCTCTTCTAGTATAACTTTACATAATTGATTGCAAGACTCTTTTTCTTACTTTTCTTCTTCACTTTTCATGCAATCTATATCAAAAATATCTCTTCTAGTATAACTTTACATAACTGATTGCAAGACTCTTTTTCTTACTTTTCTTCTTCACTTTTCATGCAAATATAATCAAAAATATCTTTTCTAGTTTAACTTTACATAACTGATTGCAAGACTCTTTTTCTTACTTTTCTTCTTCACTTAAAATGCAAATATAATCAAAAATATCTCTTCTAGTTTAACTTTACATAACTGATTGCAAGACTCTTTTTCTTACTTTTCTTCTTCACTTTTCATGCAAATATAATCAAAAATATCTCTTCTAGTATAACTTTACATAACTGATTGCAAGACTCTTTTTCTTACTTTTCTTCTTCACTTTTCATGCAAATATAATCAAAAATATCTCTTCTAGTATAACTTTACATAACTGATTGCAAGACTCTTTTTCTTACTTTTCTTCTTCACTTTTCATGCAAATATAATCAAAAATATCTTTTCTAGTTTAACTTTACATAACTGATTGCAAGACTCTTTTTCTTACTTTTCTTCTTCACTTTTCATGCAAATATAATCAAAAATATCTTTTCTAGTTTAACTTTACATAACTGATTGCAAGACTCTTTTTCTTACTTTTCTTCTTCACTTTTCATGCAAATATAATCAAAAATATCTCTTCTAGTATAACTTTACATAACTGATTGCAAGACTCTTTTTCTTACTTTTCTTCTTCATTTAAAATGCAAATATAATCAAAAATATCTCTTCTAGTTTAACTTTACATAACTGATTGCAAGACTCTTTTTCTTACTTTTCTTCTTCACTTTTCATGCAAATATAATCAAAAATATCTTTTCTAGTATAACTTTACATAACTGATTGCAAGACTCTTTTTCTTACTTTTCTTCTTCACTTTTCATGCAAATATAATCAAAAATATCTCTTCTAGTTTAACTTTACATAACTGATTGCAAGACTCTTTTTCTTACTTTTCTTCTTCACTTTTCATGCAAATATAATCAAAAAAATCTCTTCTAGTATAACTTTACATAACTGATTGCAAGACTCTTTTTCTTACTTTTCTTCTTCATTTAAAATGCAAATATAATCAAAAATATCTCTTCTAGTTTAACTTTACATAACTGATTGCAAGACTCTTTTTCTTACTTTTCTTCTTCACTTTTCATGCAAATATAATCAAAAATATCTTTTCTAGTATAACTTTACATAACTGATTGCAAGACTCTTTTTCTTACTTTTCTTCTTCACTTTTCATGCAAATATAATCAAAAATATCTCTTCTAGTTTAACTTTACATAACTGATTGCAAGACTCTTTTTCTTACTTTTCTTCTTCACTTTTCATGCAAATATAATCAAAAAAATCTCTTCTAGTATAACTTTACATAACTGATTGCAAGACTCTTTTTCTTACTTTTCTTCTTCACTTTTCATGCAAATATAATCAAAAATATCTCTTCTAGTTTAACTTTACATAACTGATTGCAAGACTCTTTTTCTTACTTTTCTTCTTCACTTTTCATGCAAATATAATCAAAAATATCTCTTCTAGTATAACTTTACATAACTGATTGCAAGACTCTTTTTCTTACTTTTCTTCTTCACTTTTCATGCAAATATAATCAAAAATATCTTTTCTAGTTTAACTTTACATAACTGATTGCAAGACTCTTTTTCTTACTTTTCTTCTTCACTTTTCATGCAAATATAATCAAAAATATCTCTTCTAGTTTAACTTTACATAACTGATTGCAAGACTCTTTTTCTTACTTTTCTTCTTCACTTTTCATGCAAATATAATCAAAAATATCTCTTCTAGTATAACTTTACATAACTGATTGCAAGACTCTTTTTCTTACTTTTCTTCTTCACTTTTCATGCAAATATAATCAAAAATATCTCTTCTAGTATAACTTTACATAACTGATTGCAAGACTCTTTTTCTTACTTTTCTTCTTCACTTTTCATGCAAATATAATCAAAAATATCTTTTCTAGTATAACTTTACATAACTGATTGCAAGACTCTTTTTCTTACTTTTCTTCTTCACTTTTCATGCAAATATAATCAAAAATATCTTTTCTAGTTTAACTTTACATAACTGATTGCAAGACTCTTTTTCTTACTTTTCTTCTTCACTTTTCATGCAAATATAATCAAAAATATCTTTTCTAGTTTAACTTTACATAACTGATTGCAAGACTCTTTTTCTTACTTTTCTTCTTCATTTAAAATGCAAATATAATCAAAAATATCTCTTCTAGTTTAACTTTACATAACTGATTGCAAGACTCTTTTTCTTACTTTTCTTCTTCACTTTTCATGCAAATATAATCAAAAATATCTTTTCTAGTATAACTTTACATAACTGATTGCAAGACTCTTTTTCTTACTTTTCTTCTTCACTTTTCATGCAAATATAATCAAAAATATCTCTTCTAGTATAACTTTACATAACTGATTGCAAGACTCTTTTTCTTACTTTTCTTCTTCACTTTTCATGCAAATATAATCAAAAATATCTCTTCTAGTTTAACTTTACATAACTGATTGCAAGACTCTTTTTCTTACTTTTCTTCTTCACTTAAAATGCAAATATAATCAAAAATATCTCTTCTAGTATAACTTTACATAACTGATTGCAAGACTCTTTTTCTTACTTTTCTTCTTCACTTAAAATGCAAATATAATCAAAAATATCTCTTCTAGTTTAACTTTACATAACTGATTGCAAGACTCTTTTTCTTACTTTTCTTCTTCACTTTTCATGCAAATATAATCAAAAATATCTCTTCTAGTATAACTTTACATAACTGATTGCAAGACTCTTTTTCTTACTTTTCTTCTTCACTTTTCATGCAAATATAATCAAAAATATCTCTTCTAGTATAACTTTACATAACTGATTGCAAGACTCTTTTTCTTACTTTTCTTCTTCACTTAAAATGCAAATATAATCAAAAATATCTCTTCTAGTTTAACTTTACATAACTGATTGCAAGACTCTTTTTCTTACTTTTCTTCTTCACTTTTCATGCAAATATAATCAAAAATATCTCTTCTAGTTTAACTTTACATAACTGATTGCAAGACTCTTTTTCTTACTTTTCTTCTTCACTTTTCATGCAAATATAATCAAAAATATCTCTTCTAGTATAACTTTACATAACTGATTGCAAGACTCTTTTTCTTACTTTTCTTCTTCACTTAAAATGCAAATATAATCAAAAATATCTCTTCTAGTTTAACTTTACATAACTGATTGCAAGACTCTTTTTCTTACTTTTCTTCTTCACTTAAAATGCAAATATAATCAAAAATATCTCTTCTAGTATAACTTTACATAACTGATTGCAAGACTCTTTTTCTTACTTTTCTTCTTCACTTTTCATGCAAATATAATCAAAAATATCTCTTCTAGTTTAACTTTACATAACTGATTGCAAGACTCTTTTTCTTACTTTTCTTCTTCACTTTTCATGCAAATATAATCAAAAATATCTTTTCTAGTATAACTTTACATAACTGATTGCAAGACTCTTTTTCTTACTTTTCTTCTTCACTTTTCATGCAAATATAATCAAAAATATCTCTTCTAGTTTAACTTTACATAACTGATTGCAAGACTCTTTTTCTTACTTTTCTTCTTCACTTTTCATGCAAATATAATCAAAAATATCTTTTCTAGTTTAACTTTACATAACTGATTGCAAGACTCTTTTTCTTACTTTTCTTCTTCATTTAAAATGCAAATATAATCAAAAATATCTCTTCTAGTATAACTTTACATAACTGATTGCAAGACTCTTTTTCTTACTTTTCTTCTTCACTTTTCATGCAAATATAATCAAAAATATCTTTTCTAGTTTAACTTTACATAACTGATTGCAAGACTCTTTTTCTTACTTTTCTTCTTCACTTTTCATGCAATCTATATCAAAAATATCTCTTCTAGTATAACTTTACATAACTGATTGCAAGACTCTTTTTCTTACTTTTCTTCTTCACTTTTCATGCAAATATAATCAAAAATATCTCTTCTAGTTTAACTTTACATAACTGATTGCAAGACTCTTTTTCTTACTTTTCTTCTTCACTTTTCATGCAAATATAATCAAAAATATCTCTTCTAGTATAACTTTACATAACTGATTGCAAGACTCTTTTTCTTACTTTTCTTCTTCACTTAAAATGCAAATATAATCAAAAATATCTCTTCTAGTATAACTTTACATAACTGATTGCAAGACTCTTTTTCTTACTTTTCTTCTTCACTTTTCATGCAAATATAATCAAAAATATCTCTTCTAGTTTAACTTTACATAACTGATTGCAAGACTCTTTTTCTTACTTTTCTTCTTCACTTTTCATGCAAATATAATCAAAAATATCTCTTCTAGTATAACTTTACATAACTGATTGCAAGACTCTTTTTCTTACTTTTCTTCTTCACTTTTCATGCAATCTATATCAAAAATATCTCTTCTAGTATAACTTTACATAACTGATTGCAAGACTCTTTTTCTTACTTTTCTTCTTCACTTTTCATGCAAATATAATCAAAAATATCTCTTCTAGTATAACTTTACATAACTGATTGCAAGACTCTTTTTCTTACTTTTCTTCTTCACTTTTCATGCAAATATAATCAAAAATATCTCTTCTAGTATAACTTTACATAACTGATTGCAAGACTCTTTTTCTTACTTTTCTTCTTCACTTTTCATGCAAATATAATCAAAAATATCTTTTCTAGTTTAACTTTACATAACTGATTGCAAGACTCTTTTTCTTACTTTTCTTCTTCACTTTTCATGCAAATATAATCAAAAATATCTCTTCTAGTTTAACTTTACATAACTGATTGCAAGACTCTTTTTCTTACTTTTCTTCTTCACTTTTCATGCAAATATAATCAAAAATATCTCTTCTAGTTTAACTTTACATAACTGATTGCAAGACTCTTTTTCTTACTTTTCTTCTTCACTTAAAATGCAAATATAATCAAAAATATCTCTTCTAGTATAACTTTACATAACTGATTGCAAGACTCTTTTTCTTACTTTTCTTCTTCACTTTTCATGCAAATATAATCAAAAATATCTCTTCTAGTTTAACTTTACATAACTGATTGCAAGACTCTTTTTCTTACTTTTCTTCTTCACTTTTCATGCAAATATAATCAAAAATATCTCTTCTAGTATAACTTTACATAACTGATTGCAAGACTCTTTTTCTTACTTTTCTTCTTCACTTTTCATGCAAATATAATCAAAAATATCTCTTCTAGTTTAACTTTACATAACTGATTGCAAGACTCTTTTTCTTACTTTTCTTCTTCACTTTTCATGCAAATATAATCAAAAATATCTTTTCTAGTTTAACTTTACATAACTGATTGCAAGACTCTTTTTCTTACTTTTCTTCTTCACTTTTCATGCAAATATAATCAAAAATATCTCTTCTAGTTTAACTTTACATAACTGATTGCAAGACTCTTTTTCTTACTTTTCTTCTTCACTTTTCATGCAAATATAATCAAAAATATCTCTTCTAGTTTAACTTTACATAACTGATTGCAAGACTCTTTTTCTTACTTTTCTTCTTCACTTAAAATGCAAATATAATCAAAAATATCTCTTCTAGTATAACTTTACATAACTGATTGCAAGACTCTTTTTCTTACTTTTCTTCTTCACTTTTCATGCAAATATAATCAAAAATATCTCTTCTAGTTTAACTTTACATAACTGATTGCAAGACTCTTTTTCTTACTTTTCTTCTTCACTTTTCATGCAAATATAATCAAAAATATCTCTTCTAGTATAACTTTACATAACTGATTGCAAGACTCTTTTTCTTACTTTTCTTCTTCACTTTTCATGCAAATATAATCAAAAATATCTCTTCTAGTTTAACTTTACATAACTGATTGCAAGACTCTTTTTCTTACTTTTCTTCTTCACTTTTCATGCAAATATAATCAAAAATATCTTTTCTAGTTTAACTTTACATAACTGATTGCAAGACTCTTTTTCTTACTTTTCTTCTTCACTTTTCATGCAAATATAATCAAAAATATCTCTTCTAGTTTAACTTTACATAACTGATTGCAAGACTCTTTTTCTTACTTTTCTTCTTCACTTAAAATGCAAATATAATCAAAAATATCTCTTCTAGTTTAACTTTACATAACTGATTGCAAGACTCTTTTTCTTACTTTTCTTCTTCACTTAAAATGCAAATATAATCAAAAATATCTCTTCTAGTTTAACTTTACATAACTGATTGCAAGACTCTTTTTCTTACTTTTCTTCTTCACTTTTCATGCAAATATAATCAAAAATATCTCTTCTAGTTTAACTTTACATAACTGATTGCAAGACTCTTTTTCTTACTTTTCTTCTTCACTTAAAATGCAAATATAATCAAAAATATCTCTTCTAGTTTAACTTTACATAACTGATTGCAAGACTCTTTTTCTTACTTTTCTTCTTCACTTTTCATGCAAATATAATCAAAAATATCTCTTCTAGTATAACTTTACATAACTGATTGCAAGACTCTTTTTCTTACTTTTCTTCTTCACTTTTAATGCAAATATAATCAAAAATATCTCTTCTAGTATAACTTTACATAACTGATTGCAAGACTCTTTTTCTTACTTTTCTTCTTCACTTTTCATGCAAATATAATCAAAAATATCTCTTCTAGTATAACTTTACATAACTGATTGCAAGACTCTTTTTCTTACTTTTCTTCTTCACTTTTCATGCAAATATAATCAAAAATATCTCTTCTAGTTTAACTTTACATAACTGATTGCAAGACTCTTTTTCTTACTTTTCTTCTTCATTTAAAATGCAAATATAATCAAAAATATCTCTTCTAGTTTAACTTTACATAACTGATTGCAAGACTCTTTTTCTTACTTTTCTTCTTCACTTTTCATGCAAATATAATCAAAAATATCTCTTCTAGTATAACTTTACATAACTGATTGCAAGACTCTTTTTCTTACTTTTCTTCTTCACTTTTCATGCAAATATAATCAAAAATATCTCTTCTAGTTTAACTTTACATAACTGATTGCAAGACTCTTTTTCTTACTTTTCTTCTTCACTTTTCATGCAAATATAATCAAAAATATCTCTTCTAGTATAACTTTACATAACTGATTGCAAGACTCTTTTTCTTACTTTTCTTCTTCACTTTTCATGCAAATATAATCAAAAATATCTTTTCTAGTTTAACTTTACATAACTGATTGCAAGACTCTTTTTCTTACTTTTCTTCTTCACTTAAAATGCAAATATAATCAAAAATATCTCTTCTAGTTTAACTTTACATAACTGATTGCAAGACTCTTTTTCTTACTTTTCTTCTTCACTTTTCATGCAAATATAATCAAAAATATCTTTTCTAGTTTAACTTTACATAACTGATTGCAAGACTCTTTTTCTTACTTTTCTTCTTCACTTTTCATGCAAATATAATCAAAAATATCTCTTCTAGTTTAACTTTACATAACTGATTGCAAGACTCTTTTTCTTACTTTTCTTCTTCACTTTTCATGCAAATATAATCAAAAATATCTCTTCTAGTATAACTTTACATAACTGATTGCAAGACTCTTTTTCTTACTTTTCTTCTTCACTTTTCATGCAAATATAATCAAAAATATCTCTTCTAGTTTAACTTTACATAACTGATTGCAAGACTCTTTTTCTTACTTTTCTTCTTCACTTTTCATGCAAATATAATCAAAAATATCTCTTCTAGTATAACTTTACATAACTGATTGCAAGACTCTTTTTCTTACTTTTCTTCTTCACTTTTCATGCAATCTATATCAAAAATATCTCTTCTAGTATAACTTTACATAACTGATTGCAAGACTCTTTTTCTTACTTTTCTTCTTCACTTTTCATGCAAATATAATCAAAAATATCTCTTCTAGTTTAACTTTACATAACTGATTGCAAGACTCTTTTTCTTACTTTTCTTCTTCACTTAAAATGCAAATATAATCAAAAATATCTCTTCTAGTTTAACTTTACATAACTGATTGCAAGACTCTTTTTCTTACTTTTCTTCTTCACTTTTCATGCAAATATAATCAAAAATATCTTTTCTAGTATAACTTTACATAACTGATTGCAAGACTCTTTTTCTTACTTTTCTTCTTCACTTTTCATGCAAATATAATCAAAAATATCTTTTCTAGTATAACTTTACATAACTGATTGCAAGACTCTTTTTCTTACTTTTCTTCTTCACTTTTCATGCAATCTATATCAAAAATATCTCTTCTAGTATAACTTTACATAACTGATTGCAAGACTCTTTTTCTTACTTTTCTTCTTCACTTTTCATGCAAATATAATCAAAAATATCTCTTCTAGTATAACTTTACATAACTGATTGCAAGACTCTTTTTCTTACTTTTCTTCTTCACTTTTCATGCAAATATAATCAAAAATATCTCTTCTAGTATAACTTTACATAACTGATTGCAAGACTCTTTTTCTTACTTTTCTTCTTCACTTTTCATGCAAATATAATCAAAAATATCTCTTCTAGTTTAACTTTACATAACTGATTGCAAGACTCTTTTTCTTACTTTTCTTCTTCACTTTTCATGCAAATATAATCAAAAATATCTCTTCTAGTTTAACTTTACATAACTGATTGCAAGACTCTTTTTCTTACTTTTCTTCTTCACTTTTCATGCAATCTATATCAAAAATATCTCTTCTAGTATAACTTTACATAACTGATTGCAAGACTCTTTTTCTTACTTTTCTTCTTCACTTTTCATGCAAATATAATCAAAAATATCTCTTCTAGTATAACTTTACATAACTGATTGCAAGACTCTTTTTCTTACTTTTCTTCTTCACTTTTCATGCAAATATAATCAAAAATATCTCTTCTAGTATAACTTTACATAACTGATTGCAAGACTCTTTTTCTTACTTTTCTTCTTCACTTTTCATGCAAATATAATCAAAAATATCTCTTCTAGTTTAACTTTACATAACTGATTGCAAGACTCTTTTTCTTACTTTTCTTCTTCACTTTTCATGCAAATATAATCAAAAATATCTCTTCTAGTTTAACTTTACATAACTGATTGCAAGACTCTTTTTCTTACTTTTCTTCTTCACTTTTCATGCAATCTATATCAAAAATATCTCTTCTAGTATAACTTTACATAACTGATTGCAAGACTCTTTTTCTTACTTTTCTTCTTCACTTTTCATGCAAATATAATCAAAAATATCTCTTCTAGTTTAACTTTACATAACTGATTGCAAGACTCTTTTTCTTACTTTTCTTCTTCACTTAAAATGCAAATATAATCAAAAATATCTCTTCTAGTTTAACTTTACATAACTGATTGCAAGACTCTTTTTCTTACTTTTCTTCTTCACTTTTCATGCAAATATAATCAAAAATATCTTTTCTAGTATAACTTTACATAACTGATTGCAAGACTCTTTTTCTTACTTTTCTTCTTCACTTTTCATGCAAATATAATCAAAAATATCTTTTCTAGTATAACTTTACATAACTGATTGCAAGACTCTTTTTCTTACTTTTCTTCTTCACTTTTCATGCAAATATAATCAAAAATATCTTTTCTAGTATAACTTTACATAACTGATTGCAAGACTCTTTTTCTTACTTTTCTTCTTCACTTTTCATGCAAATATAATCAAAAATATCTTTTCTAGTATAACTTTACATAACTGATTGCAAGACTCTTTTTCTTACTTTTCTTCTTCACTTTTCATGCAAATATAATCAAAAATATCTCTTCTAGTTTAACTTTACATAACTGATTGCAAGACTCTTTTTCTTACTTTTCTTCTTCACTTTTCATGCAATCTATATCAAAAATATCTCTTCTAGTATAACTTTACATAACTGATTGCAAGACTCTTTTTCTTACTTTTCTTCTTCACTTTTCATGCAAATATAATCAAAAATATCTCTTCTAGTTTAACTTTACATAACTGATTGCAAGACTCTTTTTCTTACTTTTCTTCTTCACTTTTCATGCAAATATAATCAAAAATATCTCTTCTAGTATAACTTTACATAACTGATTGCAAGACTCTTTTTCTTACTTTTCTTCTTCACTTTTCATGCAAATATAATCAAAAATATCTCTTCTAGTTTAACTTTACATAACTGATTGCAAGACTCTTTTTCTTACTTTTCTTCTTCACTTAAAATGCAAATATAATCAAAAATATCTTTTCTAGTTTAACTTTACATAACTGATTGCAAGACTCTTTTTCTTACTTTTCTTCTTCACTTTTCATGCAAATATAATCAAAAATATCTCTTCTAGTTTAACTTTACATAACTGATTGCAAGACTCTTTTTCTTACTTTTCTTCTTCACTTTTCATGCAAATATAATCAAAAATATCTTTTCTAGTTTAACTTTACATAACTGATTGCAAGACTCTTTTTCTTACTTTTCTTCTTCACTTTTCATGCAAATATAATCAAAAATATCTCTTCTAGTTTAACTTTACATAACTGATTGCAAGACTCTTTTTCTTACTTTTCTTCTTCACTTTTCATGCAAATATAATCAAAAATATCTCTTCTAGTATAACTTTACATAACTGATTGCAAGACTCTTTTTCTTACTTTTCTTCTTCACTTTTCATGCAAATATAATCAAAAATATCTCTTCTAGTTTAACTTTACATAACTGATTGCAAGACTCTTTTTCTTACTTTTCTTCTTCACTTTTCATGCAAATATAATCAAAAATATCTCTTCTAGTATAACTTTACATAACTGATTGCAAGACTCTTTTTCTTACTTTTCTTCTTCACTTTTCATGCAATCTATATCAAAAATATCTCTTCTAGTATAACTTTACATAACTGATTGCAAGACTCTTTTTCTTACTTTTCTTCTTCACTTTTCATGCAAATATAATCAAAAATATCTCTTCTAGTTTAACTTTACATAACTGATTGCAAGACTCTTTTTCTTACTTTTCTTCTTCACTTAAAATGCAAATATAATCAAAAATATCTCTTCTAGTTTAACTTTACATAACTGATTGCAAGACTCTTTTTCTTACTTTTCTTCTTCACTTTTCATGCAAATATAATCAAAAATATCTTTTCTAGTATAACTTTACATAACTGATTGCAAGACTCTTTTTCTTACTTTTCTTCTTCACTTTTCATGCAATCTATATCAAAAATATCTCTTCTAGTATAACTTTACATAACTGATTGCAAGACTCTTTTTCTTACTTTTCTTCTTCACTTTTCATGCAATCTATATCAAAAATATCTCTTCTAGTATAACTTTACATAACTGATTGCAAGACTCTTTTTCTTACTTTTCTTCTTCACTTTTCATGCAAATATAATCAAAAATATCTCTTCTAGTATAACTTTACATAACTGATTGCAAGACTCTTTTTCTTACTTTTCTTCTTCACTTTTCATGCAAATATAATCAAAAATATCTCTTCTAGTTTAACTTTACATAACTGATTGCAAGACTCTTTTTCTTACTTTTCTTCTTCACTTTTCATGCAAATATAATCAAAAATATCTCTTCTAGTATAACTTTACATAACTGATTGCAAGACTCTTTTTCTTACTTTTCTTCTTCACTTTTCATGCAAATATAATCAAAAATATCTCTTCTAGTATAACTTTACATAACTGATTGCAAGACTCTTTTTCTTACTTTTCTTCTTCACTTTTCATGCAAATATAATCAAAAATATCTCTTCTAGTTTAACTTTACATAACTGATTGCAAGACTCTTTTTCTTACTTTTCTTCTTCACTTTTCATGCAAATATAATCAAAAATATCTCTTCTAGTTTAACTTTACATAACTGATTGCAAGACTCTTTTTCTTACTTTTCTTCTTCACTTTTCATGCAATCTATATCAAAAATATCTCTTCTAGTTTAACTTTACATAACTGATTGCAAGACTCTTTTTCTTACTTTTCTTCTTCACTTAAAATGCAAATATAATCAAAAATATCTCTTCTAGTTTAACTTTACATAACTGATTGCAAGACTCTTTTTCTTACTTTTCTTCTTCACTTTTCATGCAAATATAATCAAAAATATCTTTTCTAGTATAACTTTACATAACTGATTGCAAGACTCTTTTTCTTACTTTTCTTCTTCACTTTTCATGCAAATATAATCAAAAATATCTTTTCTAGTATAACTTTACATAACTGATTGCAAGACTCTTTTTCTTACTTTTCTTCTTCACTTTTCATGCAAATATAATCAAAAATATCTTTTCTAGTATAACTTTACATAACTGATTGCAAGACTCTTTTTCTTACTTTTCTTCTTCACTTTTCATGCAAATATAATCAAAAATATCTCTTCTAGTTTAACTTTACATAACTGATTGCAAGACTCTTTTTCTTACTTTTCTTCTTCACTTTTCATGCAAATATAATCAAAAATATCTTTTCTAGTATAACTTTACATAACTGATTGCAAGACTCTTTTTCTTACTTTTCTTCTTCACTTTTCATGCAAATATAATCAAAAATATCTCTTCTAGTTTAACTTTACATAACTGATTGCAAGACTCTTTTTCTTACTTTTCTTCTTCACTTTTCATGCAATCTATATCAAAAATATCTCTTCTAGTATAACTTTACATAACTGATTGCAAGACTCTTTTTCTTACTTTTCTTCTTCACTTTTCATGCAAATATAATCAAAAATATCTCTTCTAGTTTAACTTTACATAACTGATTGCAAGACTCTTTTTCTTACTTTTCTTCTTCACTTTTCATGCAAATATAATCAAAAATATCTCTTCTAGTATAACTTTACATAACTGATTGCAAGACTCTTTTTCTTACTTTTCTTCTTCACTTAAAATGCAAATATAATCAAAAATATCTCTTCTAGTTTAACTTTACATAACTGATTGCAAGACTCTTTTTCTTACTTTTCTTCTTCACTTTTCATGCAAATATAATCAAAAATATCTCTTCTAGTATAACTTTACATAACTGATTGCAAGACTCTTTTTCTTACTTTTCTTCTTCACTTTTCATGCAAATATAATCAAAAATATCTTTTCTAGTTTAACTTTACATAACTGATTGCAAGACTCTTTTTCTTACTTTTCTTCTTCACTTAAAATGCAAATATAATCAAAAATATCTCTTCTAGTTTAACTTTACATAACTGATTGCAAGACTCTTTTTCTTACTTTTCTTCTTCACTTTTCATGCAAATATAATCAAAAATATCTTTTCTAGTTTAACTTTACATAACTGATTGCAAGACTCTTTTTCTTACTTTTCTTCTTCACTTTTCATGCAAATATAATCAAAAATATCTCTTCTAGTTTAACTTTACATAACTGATTGCAAGACTCTTTTTCTTACTTTTCTTCTTCACTTTTCATGCAAATATAATCAAAAATATCTCTTCTAGTATAACTTTACATAACTGATTGCAAGACTCTTTTTCTTACTTTTCTTCTTCACTTTTCATGCAAATATAATCAAAAATATCTCTTCTAGTATAACTTTACATAACTGATTGCAAGACTCTTTTTCTTAATTTTCTTCTTCACTTTTCATGCAAATATAATCAAAAATATCTCTTCTAGTATAACTTTACATAACTGATTGCAAGACTCTTTTTCTTACTTTTCTTCTTCACTTTTCATGCAAATATAATCAAAAATATCTCTTCTAGTTTAACTTTACATAACTGATTGCAAGACTCTTTTTCTTACTTTTCTTCTTCACTTTTCATGCAAATATAATCAAAAATATCTCTTCTAGTATAACTTTACATAACTGATTGCAAGACTCTTTTTCTTACTTTTCTTCTTCACTTTTCATGCAATCTATATCAAAAATATCTCTTCTAGTATAACTTTACATAACTGATTGCAAGACTCTTTTTCTTACTTTTCTTCTTCACTTTTCATGCAAATATAATCAAAAATATCTCTTCTAGTTTAACTTTACATAACTGATTGCAAGACTCTTTTTCTTACTTTTCTTCTTCACTTAAAATGCAAATATAATCAAAAATATCTCTTCTAGTTTAACTTTACATAACTGATTGCAAGACTCTTTTTCTTACTTTTCTTCTTCACTTTTCATGCAAATATAATCAAAAATATCTCTTCTAGTTTAACTTTACATAACTGATTGCAAGACTCTTTTTCTTACTTTTCTTCTTCACTTTTCATGCAAATATAATCAAAAATATCTCTTCTAGTATAACTTTACATAACTGATTGCAAGACTCTTTTTCTTACTTTTCTTCTTCACTTTTCATGCAAATATAATCAAAAATATCTCTTCTAGTTTAACTTTACATAACTGATTGCAAGACTCTTTTTCTTACTTTTCTTCTTCACTTTTCATGCAAATATAATCAAAAATATCTCTTCTAGTATAACTTTACATAACTGATTGCAAGACTCTTTTTCTTACTTTTCTTCTTCACTTTTCATGCAATCTATATCAAAAATATCTCTTCTAGTATAACTTTACATAACTGATTGCAAGACTCTTTTTCTTACTTTTCTTCTTCACTTTTCATGCAAATATAATCAAAAATATCTTTTCTAGTATAACTTTACATAACTGATTGCAAGACTCTTTTTCTTACTTTTCTTCTTCACTTTTCATGCAAATATAATCAAAAATATCTCTTCTAGTTTAACTTTACATAACTGATTGCAAGACTCTTTTTCTTACTTTTCTTCTTCACTTTTCATGCAATCTATATCAAAAATATCTCTTCTAGTATAACTTTACATAACTGATTGCAAGACTCTTTTTCTTACTTTTCTTCTTCACTTTTCATGCAAATATAATCAAAAATATCTCTTCTAGTATAACTTTACATAACTGATTGCAAGACTCTTTTTCTTAATTTTCTTCTTCACTTTTCATGCAAATATAATCAAAAATATCTCTTCTAGTTTAACTTTACATAACTGATTGCAAGACTCTTTTTCTTACTTTTCTTCTTCATTTAAAATGCAAATATAATCAAAAATATCTCTTCTAGTTTAACTTTACATAACTGATTGCAAGACTCTTTTTCTTACTTTTCTTCTTCACTTTTCATGCAATCTATATCAAAAATATCTCTTCTAGTATAACTTTACATAACTGATTGCAAGACTCTTTTTCTTACTTTTCTTCTTCACTTTTCATGCAAATATAATCAAAAATATCTCTTCTAGTATAACTTTACATAACTGATTGCAAGACTCTTTTTCTTACTTTTCTTCTTCACTTTTCATGCAAATATAATCAAAAATATCTCTTCTAGTTTAACTTTACATAACTGATTGCAAGACTCTTTTTCTTACTTTTCTTCTTCACTTTTCATGCAATCTATATCAAAAATATCTCTTCTAGTATAACTTTACATAACTGATTGCAAGACTCTTTTTCTTACTTTTCTTCTTCACTTTTCATGCAAATATAATCAAAAATATCTCTTCTAGTATAACTTTACATAACTGATTGCAAGACTCTTTTTCTTACTTTTCTTCTTCACTTTTCATGCAAATATAATCAAAAATATCTCTTCTAGTTTAACTTTACATAACTGATTGCAAGACTCTTTTTCTTACTTTTCTTCTTCATTTAAAATGCAAATATAATCAAAAATATCTCTTCTAGTTTAACTTTACATAACTGATTGCAAGACTCTTTTTCTTACTTTTCTTCTTCACTTTTCATGCAAATATAATCAAAAATATCTCTTCTAGTATAACTTTACATAACTGATTGCAAGACTCTTTTTCTTACTTTTCTTCTTCACTTTTCATGCAAATATAATCAAAAATATCTCTTCTAGTTTAACTTTACATAACTGATTGCAAGACTCTTTTTCTTACTTTTCTTCTTCACTTAAAATGCAAATATAATCAAAAATATCTCTTCTAGTTTAACTTTACATAACTGATTGCAAGACTCTTTTTCTTACTTTTCTTCTTCACTTTTCATGCAAATATAATCAAAAATATCTCTTCTAGTATAACTTTACATAACTGATTGCAAGACTCTTTTTCTTACTTTTCTTCTTCACTTTTCATGCAAATATAATCAAAAATATCTCTTCTAGTTTAACTTTACATAACTGATTGCAAGACTCTTTTTCTTACTTTTCTTCTTCACTTAAAATGCAAATATAATCAAAAATATCTCTTCTAGTTTAACTTTACATAACTGATTGCAAGACTCTTTTTCTTAATTTTCTTCTTCACTTTTCATGCAAATATAATCAAAAATATCTCTTCTAGTTTAACTTTACATAACTGATTGCAAGACTCTTTTTCTTACTTTTCTTCTTCACTTTTCATGCAAATATAATCAAAAATATCTCTTCTAGTATAACTTTACATAACTGATTGCAAGACTCTTTTTCTTACTTTTCTTCTTCACTTTTCATGCAATCTATATCAAAAATATCTCTTCTAGTATAACTTTACATAACTGATTGCAAGACTCTTTTTCTTACTTTTCTTCTTCACTTTTCATGCAAATATAATCAAAAATATCTCTTCTAGTTTAACTTTACATAACTGATTGCAAGACTCTTTTTCTTACTTTTCTTCTTCACTTAAAATGCAAATATAATCAAAAATATCTCTTCTAGTTTAACTTTACATAACTGATTGCAAGACTCTTTTTCTTAATTTTCTTCTTCACTTTTCATGCAAATATAATCAAAAATATCTCTTCTAGTATAACTTTACATAACTGATTGCAAGACTCTTTTTCTTACTTTTCTTCTTCACTTTTCATGCAATCTATATCAAAAATATCTCTTCTAGTATAACTTTACATAACTGATTGCAAGACTCTTTTTCTTACTTTTCTTCTTCACTTTTCATGCAAATATAATCAAAAATATCTCTTCTAGTTTAACTTTACATAACTGATTGCAAGACTCTTTTTCTTACTTTTCTTCTTCACTTAAAATGCAAATATAATCAAAAATATCTCTTCTAGTTTAACTTTACATAACTGATTGCAAGACTCTTTTTCTTAATTTTCTTCTTCACTTTTCATGCAAATATAATCAAAAATATCTCTTCTAGTATAACTTTACATAACTGATTGCAAGACTCTTTTTCTTACTTTTCTTCTTCACTTTTCATGCAAATATAATCAAAAATATCTCTTCTAGTATAACTTTACATAACTGATTGCAAGACTCTTTTTCTTACTTTTCTTCTTCACTTTTCATGCAATCTATATCAAAAATATCTCTTCTAGTATAACTTTACATAACTGATTGCAAGACTCTTTTTCTTACTTTTCTTCTTCACTTTTCATGCAAATATAATCAAAAATATCTTTTCTAGTATAACTTTACATAACTGATTGCAAGACTCTTTTTCTTACTTTTCTTCTTCACTTTTCATGCAAATATAATCAAAAATATCTCTTCTAGTATAACTTTACATAACTGATTGCAAGACTCTTTTTCTTACTTTTCTTCTTCACTTTTCATGCAATCTATATCAAAAATATCTCTTCTAGTATAACTTTACATAACTGATTGCAAGACTCTTTTTCTTACTTTTCTTCTTCACTTTTCATGCAAATATAATCAAAAATATCTCTTCTAGTATAACTTTACATAACTGATTGCAAGACTCTTTTTCTTACTTTTCTTCTTCACTTTTCATGCAATCTATATCAAAAATATCTCTTCTAGTATAACTTTACATAACTGATTGCAAGACTCTTTTTCTTACTTTTCTTCTTCACTTTTCATGCAAATATAATCAAAAATATCTTTTCTAGTATAACTTTACATT
>CAMPDV010006123.1:0-24614 GCA_946699065.1 Loxodes magnus | reverse complement strand
GGAGTATGCTTTGAGAATTAATAAGAATTTAGAAAAGTGAAGAAGTAAAGTAAGGAAAGAAGAAAGAATATCAGTTTTAAGGAGTATGCTTTAGAAATAATAAGTATTTAGAAAAGTGAAGAAGTAAAGTAAGAAAAGAAGATAAAGTTTCAGTTTTAAGGAGTATGCTTTAGAAATAATAAGTATTTGAAAAGTGAAGAAGTAAAGTAAGAAAAGAAGAAAGAATATCAGTTTTAAGGAGTATGCTTTGAGAAATAACAAGAATTTAGAAAAGTGAAGAAGTAAAGTAAGAAAAGAAGAAAGAATATCAGTTTTAAGGAGTATGCTTTGAGAAGTAATTAGTATTTGAAAAGTGAAGTAGTAAAGTATGAAAAGAAGATTGAGTTTCAGTTTTAAGGAGTATGCTTTGAGAAGTTATTATTTAGAAAAGTGAAGAAGTAAAGTAAGAAAAGAAGAAAGAATATCAGTTTTAAGGAGTATGCTTTGAGAAGTAATAAGTATTTGAAAAGTGAAGAAGTAAAGTAAGGAAAGAAGAAAGAATATCAGTTTTAAGGAGTATGCTTTGAGAAGTAATTAGTATTTGAAAAGTGAAGAAGTAAAGTAAGAAAAGAAGAAAGCGTATCAGTTTTAAGGAGTATGCTTTGAGAAGTAATTAGTATTTGAAAAGTGAAGAAGTAAAGTAAGGAAAGAAGAAAGAATATCAGTTTTAAGGAGTATGCTTTGAGAAGTAATTAGTATTTGAAAAGTGAAGAAGTAAAGTAAGAAAAGAAGAAAGAATATCAGTTTTAAGGCGTATGCTTTAGAAATAATAAGTATTTAGAAAAGTGAAGAAGTAAAGTAAGGAAAGAAGAAAGAATATTAGTTTTAAGGAGTATGCTTTGAGAAGTAATTAGTATTTGAAAAGTGAAGAAGTAAAGTAAGAAAAGAAGAAAGCGTATCAGTTTTAAGGAGTATGCTTTGAGAAGTAATTAGTATTTGAAAAGTGAAGTAGTAAAGTATGAAAAGAAGATTGAGTTTCAGTTTTAAGGCGTATGCTTTGAGAATTAATAAGAATTTAGAAAAGTGAAGAAGTAAAGTAAGAAAAGAAGAAAGAATATCAGTTTTAAGGAGTATGCTTTGAGAAGTAATTAGTATTTGAAAAGTGAAGAAGTAAAGTAAGAAAAGAAGAAAGAATATCAGTTTTAAGGAGTATGCTTTGAGAAGTAATTAGTATTTGAAAAGTGAAGAAGTAAAGTAAGGAAAGAAGAAAGAATATTAGTTTTAAGGAGTATGCTTTAGAAATAATAAGTATTTGAAAAGTGAAGAAGTAAAGTAAGAAAAGAAGAAAGCGTATCAGTTTTAAGGAGTATGCTTTGAGAAGTAATTAGTATTTGAAAAGTGAAGAAGTAAAGTAAGAAAAGAAGAAAGAATATCAGTTTTAAGGAGTATGCTTTGAGAAGTAATAAGTATTTGAAAAGTGAAGAAGTAAAGTAAGGAAAGAAGAAAGAATATCAGTTTTAAGGAGTATGCTTTGAGAAGTAATTAGTATTTGAAAAGTGAAGAAGTAAAGTAAGGAAAGAAGAAAGAATATCAGTTTTAAGGAGTATGCTTTGAGAAGTAATTAGTATTTGAAAAGTGAAGAAGTAAAGTAAGGAAAGAAGAAAGAATATCAGTTTTAAGGAGTATGCTTTGAGAAGTAATTAGTATTTGAAAAGTGAAGAAGTAAAGTAAGGAAAGAAGAAAGAATATCAGTTTTAAGGAGTATGCTTTGAGAAGTAATTAGTATTTGAAAAGTGAAGAAGTAAAGTAAGGAAAGAAGAAAGAATATCAGTTTTAAGGAGTATGCTTTGAGAAGTAATTAGTATTTGAAAAGTGAAGAAGTAAAGTAAGAAAAGAAGAAAGCGTTTCAGTTTTAAGAAGTATGCTTTGAGAAGTAATAAGTATTTGAAAAGTGAAGAAGTAAAGTAAGAAAAGAAGAAAGAATATCAGTTTTAAGGCGTATGCTTTGAGAATTAATAAGAATTTAGAAAAGTGAAGAAGTAAAGTAAGGAAAGAAGAAAGAATATTAGTTTTAAGGAGTATGCTTTGAGAAGTAATTAGTATTTGAAAAGTGAAGAAGTAAAGTAAGAAAAGAAGAAAGAATATCAGTTTTAAGGAGTATGCTTTGAGAAATAACAAGAATTTAGAAAAGTGAAGAAGTAAAGTAAGAAAAGAAGAAAGCGTATCAGTTTTAAGGAGTATGCTTTGAGAAGTAATAAGTATTTGAAAAGTGAAGAAGTAAAGTATGAAAAGAAGATTGAGTTTCAGTTTTAAGGAGTATGCTTTGAGAAATAACAAGAATTTAGAAAAGTGAAGAAGTAAAGTAAGAAAAGAAGAAAGCGTATCAGTTTTAAGGCGTATGCTTTGAGAATTAATAAGAATTTAGAAAAGTGAAGAAGTAAAGTAAGGAAAGAAGAAAGAATATCAGTTTTAAGGAGTATGCTTTAGAAATAATAAGTATTTAGAAAAGTGAAGAAGTAAAGTAAGAAAAGAAGATAAAGTTTCAGTTTTAAGGAGTATGCTTTAGAAATAATAAGTATTTGAAAAGTGAAGAAGTAAAGTAAGAAAAGAAGAAAGAATATCAGTTTTAAGGCGTATGCTTTGAGAAGTAATAAGTATTTGAAAAGTGAAGAAGTAAAGTAAGAAAAGAAGAAAGCGTATCAGTTTTAAGGAGTATGCTTTGAGAAGTAATTAGTATTTGAAAAGTGAAGAAGTAAAGTAAGGAAAGAAGAAAGAATATCAGTTTTAAGGAGTATGCTTTGAGAAGTAATAAGAATTTAGAAAAGTGAAGAAGTAAAGTAAGAAAAGAAGAAAGAATATCAGTTTTAAGGCGTATGCTTTGAGAATTAATAAGAATTTAGAAAAGTGAAGAAGTAAAGTAAGGAAAGAAGAAAGAATATTAGTTTTAAGGAGTATGCTTTGAGAAGTAATTAGTATTTGAAAAGTGAAGAAGTAAAGTAAGAAAAGAAGAAAGAATATCAGTTTTAAGGAGTATGCTTTGAGAAGTAATTAGTATTTGAAAAGTGAAGAAGTAAAGTAAGAAAAGAAGAAAGAATATCAGTTTTAAGGCGTATGCTTTGAGAAGTAATAAGAATTTAGAAAAGTGAAGAAGTAAAGTAAGAAAAGAAGAAAGAATATCAGTTTTAAGGAGTATGCTTTGAAAAGTAATAAGAATTTAGAAAAGTTAAGAAGTAAAGTAAGAAAAGAAGAAAGAATATCAGTTTTAAGGAGTATGCTTTGAGAAGTAATTAGTATTTGAAAAGTGAAGAAGTAAAGTAAGGAAAGAAGATTGATTTTCAGTTTTAAGAAGTATGCTTTGAGAAGTAATTAGTATTTGAAAAGTGAAGAAGTAAAGTAAGAAAAGAAGAAAGCGTATCAGTTTTAAGGAGTATGCTTTAGAAATAATAAGTATTTAGAAAAGTGAAGAAGTAAAGTAAGGAAAGAAGAAAGCGTATCAGTTTTAAGGAGTATGCTTTGAGAAGTAATTAGTATTTGAAAAGTGAAGAAGTAAAGTAAGGAAAGAAGAAAGAATATCAGTTTTAAGGAGTATGCTTTGAGAAATAACAAGAATTTAGAAAAGTGAAGAAGTAAAGTAAGAAAAGAAGAAAGCGTATCAGTTTTAAGGAGTATGCTTTGAGAAGTAATTAGTATTTGGAAAGTGAAGAAGTAAAGTAAGGAAAGAAGAAAGAATATCAGTTTTAAGGCGTATGCTTTGAGAAGTAATTAGTATTTGAAAAGTGAAGAAGTAAAGTAAGAAAAGAAGAAAGAATATCAGTTTTAAGGAGTATGCTTTGAGAAGTAATAAGTATTTGAAAAGTGAAGAAGTAAAGTAAGGAAAGAAGAAAGAATATCAGTTTTAAGGAGTATGCTTTGAGAAGTAATTAGTATTTGAAAAGTGAAGAAGTAAAGTAAGGAAAGAAGAAAGAATATCAGTTTTAAGGAGTATGCTTTGAGAAGTAATTAGTATTTGAAAAGTGAAGAAGTAAAGTAAGGAAAGAAGAAAGAATATCAGTTTTAAGGAGTATGCTTTGAGAAGTAATTAGTATTTGAAAAGTGAAGAAGTAAAGTAAGGAAAGAAGAAAGAATATCAGTTTTAAGGAGTATGCTTTGAGAAGTAATTAGTATTTGAAAAGTGAAGAAGTAAAGTAAGGAAAGAAGAAAGAATATCAGTTTTAAGGAGTATGCTTTGAGAAGTAATAAGAATTTAGAAAAGTTAAGAAGTAAAGTAAGAAAAGAAGAAAGAATATCAGTTTTAAGGAGTATGCTTTGAGAAGTAATTAGTATTTGAAAAGTGAAGAAGTAAAGTAAGAAAAGAAGAAAGAATATCAGTTTTAAGGCGTATGCTTTGAGAAGTAATTAGTATTTGAAAAGTGAAGAAGTAAAGTAAGAAAAGAAGAAAGCGTATCAGTTTTAAGGAGTATGCTTTGAGAAGTAATTAGTATTTGAAAAGTGAAGAAGTAAAGTAAGAAAAGAAGAAAGAATATCAGTTTTAAGGAGTATGCTTTGAGAAGTAATTAGTATTTGAAAAGTGAAGAAGTAAAGTAAGAAAAGAAGAAAGAATATCAGTTTTAAGGAGTATGCTTTGAGAAGTAATTAGTATTTGAAAAGTGAAGAAGTAAAGTAAGAAAAGAAGAAAGAATATCAGTTTTAAGGCGTATGCTTTGAGAAGTAATTAGTATTTGAAAAGTGAAGAAGTAAAGTAAGGAAAGAAGAAAGAATATTAGTTTTAAGGAGTATGCTTTGAGAAGTAATTAGTATTTGAAAAGTGAAGAAGTAAAGTAAGAAAAGAAGAAAGAATATCAGTTTTAAGGAGTATGCTTTGAGAAGTAATAAGTATTTGAAAAGTGAAGAAGTAAAGTAAGAAAAGAAGAAAGAATATCAGTTTTAAGGAGTATGCTTTGAGAAATAACAAGAATTTAGAAAAGTGAAGAAGTAAAGTAAGGAAAGAAGAAAGAATATTAGTTTTAAGGAGTATGCTTTAGAAATAATAAGTATTTGAAAAGTGAAGAAGTAAAGTAAGAAAAGAAGAAAGCGTATCAGTTTTAAGGAGTATGCTTTGAGAAGTAATTAGTATTTGAAAAGTGAAGAAGTAAAGTAAGAAAAGAAGAAAGAATATCAGTTTTAAGGCGTATGCTTTGAGAAGTAATTAGTATTTGAAAAGTGAAGAAGTAAAGTAAGGAAAGAAGAAAGAATATCAGTTTTAAGGAGTATGCTTTGAGAAGTAATTAGTATTTGAAAAGTGAAGAAGTAAAGTAAGGAAAGAAGAAAGAATATCAGTTTTAAGGAGTATGCTTTGAGAAGTAATTAGTATTTGAAAAGTGAAGAAGTAAAGTAAGGAAAGAAGAAAGAATATCAGTTTTAAGGAGTATGCTTTGAGAAGTAATTAGTATTTGAAAAGTGAAGAAGTAAAGTAAGGAAAGAAGAAAGAATATCAGTTTTAAGGAGTATGCTTTGAGAAATAACAAGAATTTAGAAAAGTGAAGAAGTAAAGTAAGGAAAGAAGAAAGAATATTAGTTTTAAGGAGTATGCTTTAGAAATAATAAGTATTTGAAAAGTGAAGAAGTAAAGTAAGAAAAGAAGAAAGCGTATCAGTTTTAAGGAGTATGCTTTGAGAAGTAATTAGTATTTGAAAAGTGAAGAAGTAAAGTAAGAAAAGAAGAAAGAATATCAGTTTTAAGGCGTATGCTTTGAGAAGTAATAAGTATTTGAAAAGTGAAGAAGTAAAGTAAGGAAAGAAGAAAGAATATCAGTTTTAAGGAGTATGCTTTGAGAAGTAATTAGTATTTGAAAAGTGAAGAAGTAAAGTAAGGAAAGAAGAAAGAATATCAGTTTTAAGGAGTATGCTTTGAGAAGTAATTAGTATTTGAAAAGTGAAGAAGTAAAGTAAGGAAAGAAGAAAGAATATCAGTTTTAAGGAGTATGCTTTGAGAAGTAATTAGTATTTGAAAAGTGAAGAAGTAAAGTAAGGAAAGAAGAAAGAATATCAGTTTTAAGGAGTATGCTTTGAGAAGTAATTAGTATTTGAAAAGTGAAGAAGTAAAGTAAGGAAAGAAGAAAGAATATCAGTTTTAAGGAGTATGCTTTGAGAAGTAATTAGTATTTGAAAAGTGAAGAAGTAAAGTAAGAAAAGAAGAAAGAATATCAGTTTTAAGGAGTATGCTTTGAGAAATAACAAGAATTTAGAAAAGTGAAGAAGTAAAGTAAGGAAAGAAGAAAGAATATTAGTTTTAAGGAGTATGCTTTAGAAATAATAAGTATTTGAAAAGTGAAGAAGTAAAGTAAGAAAAGAAGAAAGCGTATCAGTTTTAAGGAGTATGCTTTGAGAAGTAATTAGTATTTGAAAAGTGAAGAAGTAAAGTAAGAAAAGAAGAAAGAATATCAGTTTTAAGGCGTATGCTTTGAGAAGTAATTAGTATTTGAAAAGTGAAGAAGTAAAGTAAGGAAAGAAGAAAGAATATCAGTTTTAAGGAGTATGCTTTGAGAAGTAATTAGTATTTGAAAAGTGAAGAAGTAAAGTAAGGAAAGAAGAAAGAATATCAGTTTTAAGGAGTATGCTTTGAGAAGTAATTAGTATTTGAAAAGTGAAGAAGTAAAGTAAGGAAAGAAGAAAGAATATCAGTTTTAAGGAGTATGCTTTGAGAAGTAATTAGTATTTGAAAAGTGAAGAAGTAAAGTAAGGAAAGAAGAAAGAATATCAGTTTTAAGGAGTATGCTTTGAAAAGTAATAAGAATTTAGAAAAGTTAAGAAGTAAAGTAAGAAAAGAAGAAAGAATATCAGTTTTAAGGAGTATGCTTTGAGAAGTAATTAGTATTTGAAAAGTGAAGAAGTAAAGTAAGAAAAGAAGAAAGAATATCAGTTTTAAGGAGTATGCTTTGAGAAGTAATTAGTATTTGAAAAGTGAAGAAGTAAAGTAAGAAAAGAAGAAAGAATATCAGTTTTAAGGAGTATGCTTTGAGAAGTAATTAGTATTTGAAAAGTGAAGAAGTAAAGTAAGAAAAGAAGAAAGAATATCAGTTTTAAGGCGTATGCTTTGAGAAGTAATTAGTATTTGAAAAGTGAAGAAGTAAAGTAAGAAAAGAAGAAAGAATATCAGTTTTAAGGCGTATGCTTTGAGAATTAATAAGAATTTAGAAAAGTTAAGAAGTAAAGTAAGAAAAGAAGAAAGAATATCAGTTTTAAGGAGTATGCTTTGAGAAGTAATTAGTATTTGAAAAGTGAAGAAGTAAAGTAAGGAAAGAAGATTGAGTTTCAGTTTTAAGAAGTATGCTTTGAGAAGTAATTAGTATTTGAAAAGTGAAGAAGTAAAGTAAGAAAAGAAGAAAGCGTATCAGTTTTAAGGAGTATGCTTTAGAAATAATAAGTATTTAGAAAAGTGAAGAAGTAAAGTAAGGAAAGAAGAAAGCGTATCAGTTTTAAGGAGTATGCTTTGAGAAGTAATTAGTATTTGAAAAGTGAAGAAGTAAAGTAAGAAAAGAAGAAAGAATATCAGTTTTAAGGAGTATGCTTTGAGAAGTAATAAGAATTTAGAAAAGTGAAGAAGTAAAGTAAGAAAAGAAGAAAGAATATCAGTTTTAAGGAGTATGCTTTGAGAATTAATTAGTATTTGAAAAGTGAAGAAGTAAAGTAAGAAAAGAAGATAAAGTTTCAGTTTTAAGGAGTATGCTTTGAGAAGTAATAAGTATTTGAAAAGTGAAGAAGTAAAGTAAGAAAAGAAGAAAGAATATCAGTTTTAAGGCGTATGCTTTGAGAATTAATAAGAATTTAGAAAAGTGAAGAAGTAAAGTAAGGAAAGAAGAAAGAATATTAGTTTTAAGGAGTATGCTTTGAGAAGTAATAAGAATTTAGAAAAGTTAAGAAGTAAAGTAAGAAAAGAAGAAAGAATATCAGTTTTAAGGAGTATGCTTTGAGAAGTAATTAGTATTTGAAAAGTGAAGAAGTAAAGTAAGGAAAGAAGATTGAGTTTCAGTTTTAAGAAGTATGCTTTGAGAAGTAATAAGTATTTGAAAAGTGAAGAAGTAAAGTAAGAAAAGAAGAAAGAATATCAGTTTTAAGGCGTATGCTTTGAGAATTAATAAGAATTTAGAAAAGTGAAGAAGTAAAGTAAGGAAAGAAGAAAGAATATTAGTTTTAAGGAGTATGCTTTGAGAAGTAATTAGTATTTGAAAAGTGAAGAAGTAAAGTAAGAAAAGAAGAAATCGTATCAGTTTTAAGGAGTATGCTTTGAGAAGTAATTAGTATTTGAAAAGTGAAGAAGTAAAGTAAGAAAAGAAGAAAGCGTTTCAGTTTTAAGGAGTATGCTTTGAGAAGTAATTAGTATTTGAAAAGTGAAGAAGTAAAGTAAGAAAAGAAGAAAGAATATCAGTTTTAAGGAGTATGCTTTGAGAAGTAATTAGTATTTGAAAAGTGAAGAAGTAAAGTAAGAAAAGAAGAAAGAATATCAGTTTTAAGGAGTATGCTTTGAGAAGTAATTAGTATTTGAAAAGTGAAGTAGTAAAGTATGAAAAGAAGATTGAGTTTCAGTTTTAAGGAGTATGCTTTGAGAAGTTATTATTTAGAAAAGTGAAGAAGTAAAGTAAGAAAAGAAGAAAGAATATCAGTTTTAAGGAGTATGCTTTGAGAAGTAATAAGTATTTGAAAAGTGAAGAAGTAAAGTAAGAAAAGAAGAAAGCGTATCAGTTTTAAGGAGTATGCTTTGAGAAGTAATTAGTATTTGAAAAGTGAAGAAGTAAAGTAAGAAAAGAAGAAAGAATATCAGTTTTAAGGAGTATGCTTTGAGAAGTAATAAGAATTTAGAAAAGTGAAGAAGTAAAGTAAGAAAAGAAGAAAGAATATCAGTTTTAAGGAGTATGCTTTGAGAAGTAATTAGTATTTGAAAAGTGAAGAAGTAAAGTAAGAAAAGAAGAAAGCGTATCAGTTTTAAGGAGTATGCTTTGAGAAGTAATTAGTATTTGAAAAGTGAAGTAGTAAAGTATGAAAAGAAGATTGAGTTTCAGTTTTAAGGAGTATGCTTTGAGAAGTTATTATTTAGAAAAGTGAAGAAGTAAAGTAAGGAAAGAAGAAAGAATATCAGTTTTAAGGAGTATGCTTTGAGAAGTAATAAGAATTTAGAAAAGTGAAGAAGTAAAGTAAGAAAAGAAGAAAGAATATCAGTTTTAAGGAGTATGCTTTGAGAAGTAATTAGTATTTGAAAAGTGAAGAAGTAAAGTAAGAAAAGAAGAAAGAATATCAGTTTTAAGGAGTATGCTTTGAGAAGTTATTATTTAGAAAAGTGAAGAAGTAAAGTAAGAAAAGAAGAAAGAATATCAGTTTTAAGGAGTATGCTTTGAGAAGTAATTAGTATTTGAAAAGTGAAGTAGTAAAGTATGAAAAGAAGATTGAGTTTCAGTTTTAAGGAGTATGCTTTGAGAAGTTATTATTTAGAAAAGTGAAGAAGTAAAGTAAGAAAAGAAGATTGAGTTTCAGTTTTAAGGAGTATGCTTTGAGAAGTAATAAGAATTTAGAAAAGTGAAGAAGTAAAGTAAGAAAAGAAGAAAGAATATCAGTTTTAAGGAGTATGCTTTGAGAAGTAATTAGTATTTGAAAAGTGAAGAAGTAAAGTAAGAAAAGAAGAAAGCGTTTCAGTTTTAAGGAGTATGCTTTGAGAAGTTATTATTTAGAAAAGTGAAGAAGTAAAGTAAGAAAAGAAGAAAGAATATCAGTTTTAAGGCGTATGCTTTGAGAATTAATAAGAATTTAGAAAAGTGAAGAAGTAAAGTAAGGAAAGAAGAAAGAATATCAGTTTTAAGGCGTATGCTTTGAGAATTAATAAGAATTTAGAAAAGTGAAGAAGTAAAGTAAGAAAAGAAGATAAAGTTTCAGTTTTAAGGAGTATGCTTTAGAAATAATAAGTATTTGAAAAGTGAAGAAGTAAAGTAAGAAAAGAAGAAAGAATATCAGTTTTAAGGCGTATGCTTTGAGAATTAATAAGAATTTAGAAAAGTGAAGAAGTAAAGTAAGGAAAGAAGAAAGAATATTAGTTTTAAGGAGTATGCTTTGAGAAGTAATTAGTATTTGAAAAGTGAAGAAGTAAAGTAAGAAAAGAAGAAAGAATATCAGTTTTAAGGAGTATGCTTTGAGAAGTAATTAGTATTTGAAAAGTGAAGAAGTAAAGTAAGAAAAGAAGAAAGAATATCAGTTTTAAGGCGTATGCTTTGAGAATTAATAAGAATTTAGAAAAGTGAAGAAGTAAAGTAAGGAAAGAAGAAAGAATATCAGTTTTAAGGCGTATGCTTTGAGAATTAATAAGAATTTAGAAAAGTGAAGAAGTAAAGTAAGAAAAGAAGATAAAGTTTCAGTTTTAAGGAGTATGCTTTAGAAATAATAAGTATTTGAAAAGTGAAGAAGTAAAGTAAGAAAAGAAGAAAGAATATCAGTTTTAAGGCGCATGCTTTGAGAATTAATAAGAATTTAGAAAAGTGAAGAAGTAAAGTAAGGAAAGAAGAAAGAATATTAGTTTTAAGGAGTATGCTTTGAGAAGTAATTAGTATTTGAAAAGTGAAGAAGTAAAGTAAGAAAAGAAGAAAGAATATCAGTTTTAAGGAGTATGCTTTGAGAAGTAATTAGTATTTGAAAAGTGAAGAAGTAAAGTAAGAAAAGAAGAAAGAATATCAGTTTTAAGGAGTATGCTTTGAGAAGTAATTAGTATTTGAAAAGTGAAGAAGTAAAGTAAGAAAAGAAGAAAGAATATCAGTTTTAAGGAGTATGCTTTGAGAAGTAATTAGTATTTGAAAAGTGAAGAAGTAAAGTAAGAAAAGAAGAAAGAATATACGTTTTAAGGCGTATGCTTTGAGAATTAATAAGTATTTGAAAAGTGAAGTAGTAAAGTATGAAAAGAAGATTGAGTTTCAGTTTTAAGGAGTATGCTTTGAGAAATAACAAGAATTTAGAAAAGTGAAGAAGTAAAGTAAGAAAAGAAGAAAGAATATCAGTTTTAAAAAGTATGCTAATAGAAGTAATTAGTATTTGAAAAGTGAAGAAGTAAAGTAAGGAAAGAAGATTGAGTTTCAGTTTTAAGAAGTATGCTTTGAGAAGTAATTAGTATTTGAAAAGTGAAGAAGTAAAGTAAGGAAAGAAGAAAGAATATCAGTTTTAAGGAGTATGCTTTGAGAAGTAATTAGTATTTGAAAAGTGAAGAAGTAAAGTAAGGAAAGAAGATTGAGTTTCAGTTTTAAGAAGTATGCTTTGAGAAGTAATTAGTATTTGAAAAGTGAAGAAGTAAAGTAAGGAAAGAAGAAAGAATATTAGTTTTAAGGAGTATGCTTTGAGAAGTAATTAGTATTTGAAAAGTGAAGAAGTAAAGTAAGAAAAGAAGAAAGAATATCAGTTTTAAGGAGTATGCTTTGAGAAGTAATTAGTATTTGAAAAGTGAAGTAGTAAAGTATGAAAAGAAGATTGAGTTTCAGTTTTAAGGAGTATGCTTTGAGAAGTTATTATTTAGAAAAGTGAAGAAGTAAAGTAAGAAAAGAAGATTGAGTTTCAGTTTTAAGGAGTATGCTTTGAGAAGTAATAAGAATTTAGAAAAGTGAAGAAGTAAAGTAAGGAAAGAAGAAAGAATATCAGTTTTAAGGAGTATGCTTTGAGAAGTAATTAGTATTTGAAAAGTGAAGAAGTAAAGTAAGAAAAGAAGAAAGAATATCAGTTTTAAGGAGTATGCTTTGAGAAGTAATTAGTATTTGAAAAGTGAAGAAGTAAAGTAAGGAAAGAAGAAAGAATATCAGTTTTAAGGAGTATGCTTTGAGAAGTAATTAGTATTTGAAAAGTGAAGAAGTAAAGTAAGGAAAGAAGAAAGAATATCAGTTTTAAGGAGTATGCTTTGAGAAGTAATTAGTATTTGAAAAGTGAAGAAGTAAAGTAAGAAAAGAAGAAAGAATATCAGTTTTAAGGCGTATGCTTTGAGAATTAATAAGAATTTAGAAAAGTGAAGAAGTAAAGTAAGGAAAGAAGAAAGAATATCAGTTTTAAGGAGTATGCTTTAGAAATAATAAGTATTTAGAAAAGTGAAGAAGTAAAGTAAGGAAAGAAGAAAGCGTATCAGTTTTAAGGAGTATGCTTTGAGAAGTAATTAGTATTTGGAAAGTGAAGAAGTAAAGTAAGAAAAGAAGAAAGAATATCAGTTTTAAGGAGTATGCTTTGAGAAGTAATAAGTATTTGAAAAGTGAAGAAGTAAAGTAAGAAAAGAAGAAAGAATATCAGTTTTAAGGCGTATGCTTTGAGAAGTAATAAGTATTTGAAAAGTGAAGAAGTAAAGTAAGAAAAGAAGAAAGCGTATCAGTTTTAAGGCGTATGCTTTGAGAATTAATAAGAATTTAGAAAAGTGAAGAAGTAAAGTAAGGAAAGAAGAAAGAATATTAGTTTTAAGGAGTATGCTTTGAGAAGTAATTAGTAATTGAAAAGTGAAGAAGTAAAGTAAGAAAAGAAGAAAGAATATCAGTTTTAAGGAGTATGCTTTGAGAAATAACAAGAATTTAGAAAAGTGAAGAAGTAAAGTAAGGAAAGAAGAAAGAATATTAGTTTTAAGGAGTATGCTTTAGAAATAATAAGTATTTGAAAAGTGAAGAAGTAAAGTAAGAAAAGAAGAAAGCGTATCAGTTTTAAGGAGTATGCTTTGAGAAGTAATTAGTATTTGGAAAGTGAAGAAGTAAAGTAAGGAAAGAAGAAAGAATATCAGTTTTAAGGAGTATGCTTTGAGAAGTAATTAGTATTTGAAAAGTGAAGAAGTAAAGTAAGAAAAGAAGAAAGAATATCAGTTTTAAGGCGTATGCTTTGAGAATTAATAAGAATTTAGAAAAGTGAAGAAGTAAAGTAAGGAAAGAAGAAAGAATATCAGTTTTAAGGAGTATGCTTTGAGAAGTAATTAGTATTTGAAAAGTGAAGAAGTAAAGTAAGAAAAGAAGATAAAGTTTCAGTTTTAAGGAGTATGCTTTAGAAATAATAAGTATTTGAAAAGTGAAGAAGTAAAGTAAGAAAAGAAGAAAGAATATCAGTTTTAAGGAGTATGCTTTGAGAAATAACAAGAATTTAGAAAAGTGAAGAAGTAAAGTAAGGAAAGAAGAAAGAATATTAGTTTTAAGGAGTATGCTTTGAGAAGTAATAAGAATTTAGAAAAGTGAAGAAGTAAAGTAAGAAAAGAAGAAAGAATATCAGTTTTAAGGAGTATGCTTTGAGAAGTAATAAGTATTTGAAAAGTGAAGAAGTAAAGTAAGAAAAGAAGAAAGAATATCAGTTTTAAGGAGTATGCTTTGAGAAGTAATTAGTATTTGAAAAGTGAAGAAGTAAAGTAAGGAAAGAAGAAAGAATATCAGTTTTAAGGAGTATGCTTTGAGAAGTTATTATTTAGAAAAGTGAAGAAGTAAAGTAAGAAAAGAAGAAAGAATATCAGTTTTAAGGCGTATGCTTTGAGAATTAATAAGAATTTAGAAAAGTGAAGAAGTAAAGTAAGGAAAGAAGATTGAGTTTCAGTTTTAAGAAGTATGCTTTAGAAATAATAAGTATTTAGAAAAGTGAAGAAGTAAAGTAAGAAAAGAAGATAAAGTTTCAGTTTTAAGGAGTATGCTTTAGAAATAATAAGTATTTGAAAAGTGAAGAAGTAAAGTAAGAAAAGAAGAAAGAATATCAGTTTTAAGGAGTATGCTTTGAGAAATAACAAGAATTTAGAAAAGTGAAGAAGTAAAGTAAGAAAAGAAGAAAGCGTATCAGTTTTAAGGAGTATGCTTTGAGAAGTAATTAGTATTTGAAAAGTGAAGTAGTAAAGTATGAAAAGAAGATTGAGTTTCAGTTTTAAGGAGTATGATTTGAGAAGTTATTATTTAGAAAAGTGAAGAAGTAAAGTAAGAAAAGAAGAAAGAATATCAGTTTTAAGGCGTATGCTTTGAGAAGTAATTAGTATTTGAAAAGTGAAGAAGTAAAGTAAGGAAAGAAGAAAGAATATTAGTTTTAAGGAGTATGCTTTGAGAAGTAATTAGTATTTGAAAAGTGAAGAAGTAAAGTAAGAAAAGAAGAAAAAATATCAGTTTTAAGGCGTATGCTTTGAGAATTAATAAGAATTTAGAAAAGTGAAGAAGTAAAGTAAGAAAAGAAGAAAGAATATCAGTTTTAAGGAGTATGCTTTGAGAAATAACAAGAATTTAGAAAAGTGAAGAAGTAAAGTAAGAAAAGAAGAAAGAATATCAGTTTTAAGGAGTATGCTTTGAGAAGTAATAAGTATTTGAAAAGTGAAGAAGTAAAGTAAGAAAAGAAGAAAGCGTATCAGTTTTAAGGAGTATGCTTTGAGAAGTAATAAGTATTTGAAAAGTGAAGAAGTAAAGTAAGAAAAGAAGAAAGAATATCAGTTTTAAGGCGTATGCTTTGAGAATTAATAAGAATTTAGAAAAGTGAAGAAGTAAAGTAAGAAAAGAAGAAAGAATATCAGTTTTAAGGAGTATGCTTTTAGAAATAACAAGAATTTAGAAAAGTGAAGAAGTAAAGTAAGAAAAGAAGAAAGAATATCAGTTTTAAGGAGTATGCTTTGAGAAGTAATTAGTATTTGAAAAGTGAAGAAGTAAAGTAAGAAAAGAAGAAAGAATATCAGTTTTAAGGCGTATGCTTTGAGAATTAATAAGAATTTAGAAAAGTGAAGAAGTAAAGTAAGGAAAGAAGAAAGAATATCAGTTTTAAGGAGTATGCTTTGAGAAGTAATTAGTATTTGAAAAGTGAAGAAGTAAAGTAAGAAAAGAAGATTGAGTTTCAGTTTTAAGGAGTATGATTTGAGAAGTTATTATTTAGAAAAGTGAAGAAGTAAAGTAAGAAAAGAAGAAAGAATATCAGTTTTAAGGCGTATGCTTTGAGAATTAATAAGAATTTAGAAAAGTGAAGAAGTAAAGTAAGGAAAGAAGAAAGAATATCAGTTTTAAGGAGTATGCTTTAGAAATAATAAGTATTTAGAAAAGTGAAGAAGTAAAGTAAGAAAAGAAGATAAAGTTTCAGTTTTAAGGAGTATGCTTTAGAAATAATAAGTATTTGAAAAGTGAAGAAGTAAAGTAAGAAAAGAAGATTGAGTTTCAGTTTTAAGAAGTATGCTTTGAGAAGTAATTAGTATTTGAAAAGTGAAGAAGTAAAGTAAGAAAAGAAGAAAGAATATCAGTTTTAAGGAGTATGCTTTGAGAAGTAATTAGTATTTGAAAAGTGAAGAAGTAAAGTAAGAAAAGAAGAAAGAATATCAGTTTTAAGGAGTATGCTTTGAGAATTAATAAGAATTTAGAAAAGTGAAGAAGTAAAGTAAGAAAAGAAGATAAAGTTTCAGTTTTAAGGAGTATGCTTTAGAAATAATTAGTATTTGAAAAGTGAAGAAGTAAAGTAAGGAAAGAAGATTGAGTTTCAGTTTTAAGAAGTATGCTTTGAGAAGTAATTAGTATTTGAAAAGTGAAGAAGTAAAGTAAGGAAAGAAGATTGAGTTTCAGTTTTAAGAAGTATGCTTTGAGAAGTAATTAGTATTTGAAAAGTGAAGAAGTAAAGTAAGAAAAGAAGAAAGAATATCAGTTTTAAGGAGTATGCTTTGAGAAGTAATTAGTATTTGAAAAGTGAAGAAGTAAAGTAAGGAAAGAAGATTGAGTTTCAGTTTTAAGAAGTATGCTTTGAGAAGTAATTAGTATTTGAAAAGTGAAGAAGTAAAGTAAGGAAAGAAGATTGAGTTTCAGTTTTAAGAAGTATGCTTTGAGAATTAATAAGAATTTAGAAAAGTGAAGAAGTAAAGTAAGAAAAGAAGAAAGCGTATCAGTTTTAAGGAGTATGCTTTGAGATGTAATAAGTATTTGAAAAGTGAAGAAGTAAAGTAAGAAAAGAAGAAAGAATATCAGTTTTAAGGAGTATGCTTTGAGAAATAACAAGAATTTAGAAAAGTGAAGAAGTAAAGTAAGAAAAGAAGAAAGAATATCAGTTTTAAGGAGTATGCTTTGAGAAGTAATTAGTATTTGAAAAGTGAAGAAGTAAAGTAAGAAAAGAAGAAAGAATATCAGTTTTAAGGCGTATGCTTTGAGAAGTAATTAGTATTTGAAAAGTGAAGAAGTAAAGTAAGAAAAGAAGAAAGAATATCAGTTTTAAGGCGTATGCTTTGAGAATTAATAAGAATTTAGAAAAGTGAAGAAGTAAAGTAAGGAAAGAAGAAAGAATATCAGTTTTAAGGAGTATGCTTTGAGAAGTAATTAGTATTTGAAAAGTGAAGAAGTAAAGTAAGAAAAGAAGATAAAGTTTCAGTTTTAAGGAGTATGCTTTAGAAATAATAAGTATTTGAAAAGTGAAGAAGTAAAGTAAGAAAAGAAGAAAGAATATCAGTTTTAAGGAGTATGCTTTGAGAAATAACAAGAATTTAGAAAAGTGAAGAAGTAAAGTAAGAAAAGAAGAAAGCGTATCAGTTTTAAGGAGTATGCTTTGAGAAGTAATTAGTATTTGGAAAGTGAAGAAGTAAAGTAAGGAAAGAAGAAAGAATATCAGTTTTAAGGAGTATGCTTTGAGAAGTAATTAGTATTTGAAAAGTGAAGAAGTAAAGTAAGGAAAGAAGAAAGAATATCAGTTTTAAGGCGTATGCTTTGAGAAGTAATTAGTATTTGAAAAGTGAAGAAGTAAAGTAAGAAAAGAAGAAAGAATATCAGTTTTAAGGCGTATGCTTTGAGAAGTAATTAGTATTTGAAAAGTGAAGAAGTAAAGTAAGAAAAGAAGAAAGAATATCAGTTTTAAGGCGTATGCTTTGAGAATTAATTAGTATTTGAAAAGTGAAGAAGTAAAGTAAGAAAAGAAGATAAAGTTTCAGTTTTAAGGAGTATGCTTTAGAAATAATAAGTATTTGAAAAGTGAAGAAGTAAAGTAAGAAAAGAAGAAAGAATATCAGTTTTAAGGAGTATGCTTTGAGAAATAACAAGAATTTAGAAAAGTGAAGAAGTAAAGTAAGGAAAGAAGAAAGAATATTAGTTTTAAGGAGTATGCTTTGAGAAGTAATAAGTATTTGAAAAGTGAAGAAGTAAAGTAAGAAAAGAAGAAAGAATATCAGTTTTAAAAAGTATGCTAATAGAAGTAATAAGCATTTAGAAAAGTGAAGAAGTAAAGTAAGGAAAGAAGAAAGCGTATCAGTTTTAAGGAGTATGCTTTGAGAAGTAATTAGTATTTGAAAAGTGAAGAAGTAAAGTAAGAAAAGAAGATAAAGTTTCAGTTTTAAGGAGTATGCTTTGAGAAGTAATTAGTATTTGAAAAGTGAAGAAGTAAAGTAAGGAAAGAAGAAAGAATATCAGTTTTAAGGAGTATGCTTTGAGAAGTAATAAGTATTTAGAAAAGTGAAGAAGTAAAGTAAGAAAAGAAGAAAGAATATCAGTTTTAAAAAGTATGCTTTGAGAAGTAATAAGTATTTAGAAAAGTGAAGAAGTAAAGTAAGAAAAGAAGAAAGCGTATCAGTTTTAAGGAGTATGCTTTGAGAAGTAATTAGTATTTGAAAAGTGAAGAAGTAAAGTAAGAAAAGAAGAAAGAATATCAGTTTTAAGGAGTATGCTTTGAGAAATAACAAGAATTTAGAAAAGTGAAGAAGTAAAGTAAGAAAAGAAGAAAGAATATCAGTTTTAAAAAGTATGCTAATAGAAGTAATTAGTATTTGAAAAGTGAAGAAGTAAAGTAAGGAAAGAAGAAAGAATATCAGTTTTAAGGAGTATGCTTTAGAAATAATAAGAATTTAGAAAAGTGAAGAAGTAAAGTAAGAAAAGAAGAAAGAATATCAGTTTTAAGGAGTATGCTTTGAGAAGTAATAAGTATTTGAAAAGTGAAGAAGTAAAGTAAGAAAAGAAGAAAGCGTATCAGTTTTAAGGAGTATGCTTTGAGAAGTAATTAGTATTTGAAAAGTGAAGAAGTAAAGTAAGGAAAGAAGAAAGAATATCAGTTTTAAAAAGTATGCTTTGAGAAGTAATAAGTATTTAGAAAAGTGAAGAAGTAAAGTAAGAAAAGAAGAAAGCGTATCAGTTTTAAGGAGTATGCTTTGAGAAGTAATAAGTATTTGAAAAGTGAAGAAGTAAAGTAAGAAAAGAAGAAAGAATATCAGTTTTAAGGAGTATGCTTTGAGAAATAACAAGAATTTAGAAAAGTGAAGAAGTAAAGTAAGAAAAGAAGATAAAGTTTCAGTTTTAAGGAGTATGCTTTAGAAATAATAAGTATTTGAAAAGTGAAGAAGTAAAGTAAGAAAAGAAGAAAGAATATCAGTTTTAAGGAGTATGCTTTGAGAAATAACAAGAATTTAGAAAAGTGAAGAAGTAAAGTAAGGAAAGAAGAAAGAATATTAGTTTTAAGGAGTATGCTTTGAGAAGTAATTAGTATTTGGAAAGTGAAGAAGTAAAGTAAGAAAAGAAGAAAGCGTATCAGTTTTAAGGAGTATGCTTTGAGAAGTAATAAGTATTTGAAAAGTGAAGAAGTAAAGTAAGAAAAGAAGAAAGAATATCAGTTTTAAGGAGTATGCTTTGAGAAGTAATTAGTATTTGAAAAGTGAAGAAGTAAAGTAAGAAAAGAAGAAAGAATATCAGTTTTAAGGCGTATGCTTTGAGAATTAATAAGAATTTAGAAAAGTGAAGAAGTAAAGTAAGGAAAGAAGATTGAGTTTCAGTTTTAAGAAGTATGCTTTGAGAAGTAATTAGTATTTGAAAAGTGAAGAAGTAAAGTAAGGAAAGAAGATTGAGTTTCAGTTTTAAGAAGTATGCTTTGAGAAGTAATTAGTATTTGAAAAGTGAAGAAGTAAAGTAAGGAAAGAAGATTGAGTTTCAGTTTTAAGAAGTATGCTTTGAGAAGTAATTAGTATTTGAAAAGTGAAGAAGTAAAGTAAGAAAAGAAGAAAGAATATCAGTTTTAAGGAGTATGCTTTGAGAAGTAATTAGTATTTGAAAAGTGAAGAAGTAAAGTAAGGAAAGAAGATTGAGTTTCAGTTTTAAGAAGTATGCTTTGAGAAGTAATTAGTATTTGAAAAGTGAAGAAGTAAAGTAAGGAAAGAAGATTGAGTTTCAGTTTTAAGAAGTATGCTTTGAGAATTAATTAGTATTTGAAAAGTGAAGAAGTAAAGTAAGAAAAGAAGATAAAGTTTCAGTTTTAAGGAGTATGCTTTGAGAAGTAATTAGTATTTGAAAAGTGAAGAAGTAAAGTAAGGAAAGAAGAAAGAATATCAGTTTTAAGGAGTATGCTTTGAGAAATAACAAGAATTTAGAAAAGTGAAGAAGTAAAGTAAGAAAAGAAGAAAGAATATCAGTTTTAAGGAGTATGCTTTGAGAAGTAATTAGTATTTGAAAAGTGAAGAAGTAAAGTAAGAAAAGAAGAAAGAATATCAGTTTTAAGGCGTATGCTTTGAGAAGTAATTAGTATTTGAAAAGTGAAGAAGTAAAGTAAGAAAAGAAGAAAGAATATCAGTTTTAAGGCGTATGCTTTGAGAATTAATAAGAATTTAGAAAAGTGAAGAAGTAAAGTAAGGAAAGAAGAAAGAATATCAGTTTTAAGGAGTATGCTTTGAGAAGTAATTAGTATTTGAAAAGTGAAGAAGTAAAGTAAGAAAAGAAGAAAGAATATCAGTTTTAAGGAGTATGCTTTGAGAAGTAATAAGTATTTGAAAAGTGAAGAAGTAAAGTAAGAAAAGAAGAAAGAATATCAGTTTTAAGGAGTATGCTTTGAGAAATAACAAGAATTTAGAAAAGTGAAGAAGTAAAGTAAGAAAAGAAGAAAGCGTATCAGTTTTAAGGAGTATGCTTTGAGAAGTAATTAGTATTTGGAAAGTGAAGAAGTAAAGTAAGGAAAGAAGAAAGAATATCAGTTTTAAGGAGTATGCTTTGAGAAGTAATTAGTATTTGAAAAGTGAAGAAGTAAAGTAAGGAAAGAAGAAAGAATATCAGTTTTAAGGCGTATGCTTTGAGAAGTAATTAGTATTTGAAAAGTGAAGAAGTAAAGTAAGAAAAGAAGAAAGAATATCAGTTTTAAGGCGTATGCTTTGAGAAGTAATTAGTATTTGAAAAGTGAAGAAGTAAAGTAAGAAAAGAAGAAAGAATATCAGTTTTAAGGCGTATGCTTTGAGAAGTAATTAGTATTTGAAAAGTGAAGAAGTAAAGTAAGAAAAGAAGAAAGAATATCAGTTTTAAGGCGTATGCTTTGAGAATTAATTAGTATTTGAAAAGTGAAGAAGTAAAGTAAGAAAAGAAGATAAAGTTTCAGTTTTAAGGAGTATGCTTTAGAAATAATAAGTATTTGAAAAGTGAAGAAGTAAAGTAAGAAAAGAAGAAAGAATATCAGTTTTAAGGAGTATGCTTTGAGAAATAACAAGAATTTAGAAAAGTGAAGAAGTAAAGTAAGGAAAGAAGAAAGAATATTAGTTTTAAGGAGTATGCTTTGAGAAGTAATAAGTATTTGAAAAGTGAAGAAGTAAAGTAAGAAAAGAAGAAAGAATATCAGTTTTAAAAAGTATGCTAATAGAAGTAATAAGCATTTAGAAAAGTGAAGAAGTAAAGTAAGGAAAGAAGAAAGCGTATCAGTTTTAAGGAGTATGCTTTGAGAAGTAATAAGTATTTGAAAAGTGAAGAAGTAAAGTAAGAAAAGAAGATAAAGTTTCAGTTTTAAGGAGTATGCTTTGAGAAGTAATTAGTATTTGAAAAGTGAAGAAGTAAAGTAAGGAAAGAAGAAAGAATATCAGTTTTAAGGAGTATGCTTTGAGAAGTAATAAGTATTTAGAAAAGTGAAGAAGTAAAGTAAGAAAAGAAGAAAGAATATCAGTTTTAAAAAGTATGCTTTGAGAAGTAATAAGTATTTAGAAAAGTGAAGAAGTAAAGTAAGAAAAGAAGAAAGCGTATCAGTTTTAAGGAGTATGCTTTGAGAAGTAATAAGTATTTGAAAAGTGAAGAAGTAAAGTAAGAAAAGAAGAAAGAATATCAGTTTTAAGGAGTATGCTTTGAGAAATAACAAGAATTTAGAAAAGTGAAGAAGTAAAGTAAGAAAAGAAGAAAGAATATCAGTTTTAAAAAGTATGCTAATAGAAGTAATTAGTATTTGAAAAGTGAAGAAGTAAAGTAAGGAAAGAAGAAAGAATATCAGTTTTAAGGAGTATGCTTTAGAAATAATAAGTATTTGAAAAGTGAAGAAGTAAAGTAAGAAAAGAAGATAAAGTTTCAGTTTTAAGGAGTATGCTTTGAGAAGTAATTAGTATTTGAAAAGTGAAGAAGTAAAGTAAGGAAAGAAGAAAGAATATCAGTTTTAAGGCGTATGCTTTGAGAATTAATAAGAATTTAGAAAAGTGAAGAAGTAAAGTAAGGAAAGAAGAAAGAATATCAGTTTTAAGGAGTATGCTTTGAGAAGTAATTAGTATTTGAAAAGTGAAGAAGTAAAGTAAGAAAAGAAGATAAAGTTTCAGTTTTAAGGAGTATGCTTTAGAAATAATAAGTATTTGAAAAGTGAAGAAGTAAAGTAAGAAAAGAAGAAAGAATATCAGTTTTAAGGAGTATGCTTTGAGAAATAACAAGAATTTAGAAAAGTGAAGAAGTAAAGTAAGAAAAGAAGAAAGCTTATCAGTTTTAAGGAGTATGCTTTGAGAAGTAATTAGTATTTGGAAAGTGAAGAAGTAAAGTAAGAAAAGAAGAAAGAATATCAGTTTTAAGGAGTATGCTTTGAGAAGTAATAAGTATTTGAAAAGTGAAGAAGTAAAGTAAGGAAAGAAGAAAGAATATCAGTTTTAAGGAGTATGCTTTGAGAAGTAATTAGTATTTGAAAAGTGAAGAAGTAAAGTAAGGAAAGAAGAAAGAATATCAGTTTTAAGGAGTATGCTTTGAGAAGTAATAAGAATTTAGAAAAGTGAAGAAGTAAAGTAAGGAAAGAAGAAAGAATATCAGTTTTAAGGAGTATGCTTTGAGAAATAACAAGAATTTAGAAAAGTGAAGAAGTAAAGTAAGAAAAGAAGATAAAGTTTCAGTTTTAAGGAGTATGCTTTGAGAAGTAATTAGTATTTAGAAAAGTGAAGAAGTAAAGTAAGAAAAGAAGAAAGCGTATCAGTTTTAAGGAGTATGCTTTGAGAAGTAATTAGTATTTGAAAAGTGAAGAAGTAAAGTAAGAAAAGAAGAAAGAATATCAGTTTTAAGGAGTATGCTTTGAGAAATAACAAGAATTTAGAAAAGTGAAGAAGTAAAGTAAGAAAAGAAGAAAGCGTATCAGTTTTAAGGAGTATGCTTTGAGAAGTAATAAGTATTTGAAAAGTGAAGAAGTAAAGTAAGAAAAGAAGAAAGAATATCAGTTTTAAGGAGTATGCTTTGAGAATTAATAAGAATTTAGAAAAGTGAAGAAGTAAAGTAAGGAAAGAAGAAAGAATATCAGTTTTAAGGAGTATGCTTTGAGAAGTAATTAGTATTTGAAAAGTGAAGAAGTAAAGTAAGAAAAGAAGAAAGAATATCAGTTTTAAGGAGTATGCTTTGAGAAGTAATTAGTATTTGAAAAGTGAAGAAGTAAAGTAAGAAAAGAAGAAAGAATATCAGTTTTAAGGAGTATGCTTTGAGAAGTAATTAGTATTTGAAAAGTGAAGAAGTAAAGTAAGAAAAGAAGAAAGAATATCAGTTTTAAGGAGTATGCTTTGAGAAATAACAAGAATTTAGAAAAGTGAAGAAGTAAAGTAAGAAAAGAAGAAAGCGTATCAGTTTTAAGGAGTATGCTTTGAGAAGTAATAAGTATTTGAAAAGTGAAGAAGTAAAGTAAGAAAAGAAGAAATAATATCAGTTTTAAGGAGTATGCTTTGAGAAGTAATAAGAATTTGAAAAGTGAAGAAGTAAAGTAAGAAAAGAAGAAAGAATATCAGTTTTAAGGAGTATGCTTTGAGAAGTAATAAGTATTTGAAAAGTGAAGAAGTAAAGTAAGAAAAGAAGAAAGAATATCAGTTTTAAGGAGTATGCTTTGAGAAATAACAAGAATTTAGAAAAGTGAAGAAGTAAAGTAAGAAAAGAAGAAAGCGTATCAGTTTTAAGGAGTATGCTTTGAGAAGTAATTAGTATTTGAAAAGTGAAGAAGTAAAGTAAGAAAAGAAGAAAGAATATCAGTTTTAAGGAGTATGCTTTGAGAAGTAATTAGTATTTGAAAAGTGAAGAAGTAAAGTAAGAAAAGAAGAAAGAATATCAGTTTTAAGGAGTATGCTTTGAGAAATAACAAGAATTTAGAAAAGTGAAGAAGTAAAGTAAGAAAAGAAGAAAGCGTATCAGTTTTAAGGAGTATGCTTTGAGAAGTAATTAGTATTTGAAAAGTGAAGAAGTAAAGTAAGGAAAGAAGAAAGAATATCAGTTTTAAGGAGTATGCTTTGAGAAGTAATTAGTATTTGAAAAGTGAAGAAGTAAAGTAAGAAAAGAAGAAAGAATATCAGTTTTAAGGAGTATGCTTTGAGAAGTAATTAGTATTTGAAAAGTGAAGAAGTAAAGTAAGGAAAGAAGAAAGAATATCAGTTTTAAGGAGTATGCTTTGAGAAGTAATAAGTATTTGAAAAGTGAAGAAGTAAAGTAAGAAAAGAAGAAAGAATATCAGTTTTAAGGAGTATGCTTTGAGAAGTAATTAGTATTTGAAAAGTGAAGAAGTAAAGTAAGAAAAGAAGAAAGAATATCAGTTTTAAGGAGTATGCTTTGAGAAGTAATTAGTATTTGAAAAGTGAAGAAGTAAAGTAAGGAAAGAAGATTGAGTTTCAGTTTTAAGAAGTATGCTTTGAGAAGTAATTAGTATTTGAAAAGTGAAGAAGTAAAGTAAGGAAAGAAGAAAGAATATCAGTTTTAAGGAGTATGCTTTAGAAATAATAAGTATTTAGAAAAGTGAAGAAGTAAAGTAAGAAAAGAAGATAAAGTTTCAGTTTTAAGGAGTATGCTTTGAGAAGTAATTAGTATTTGAAAAGTGAAGAAGTAAAGTAAGAAAAGAAGAAAGAATATCAGTTTTAAGGAGTATGCTTTGAGAAGTAATAAGTATTTGAAAAGTGAAGAAGTAAAGTAAGAAAAGAAGAAAGAATATCAGTTTTAAGGAGTATGCTTTGAGAAGTAATTAGTATTTGAAAAGTGAAGAAGTAAAGTAAGAAAAGAAGAAAGAATATCAGTTTTAAGGAGTATGCTTTGAGAAGTAATTAGTATTTGAAAAGTGAAGAAGTAAAGTAAGAAAAGAAGAAAGAATATCAGTTTTAAGGAGTATGCTTTGAGAAGTAATTAGTATTTGAAAAGTGAAGAAGTAAAGTAAGAAAAGAAGAAAGAATATCAGTTTTAAGGAGTATGCTTTGAGAAGTAATAAGTATTTGAAAAGTGAAGAAGTAAAGTAAGAAAAGAAGAAAGAAAATCAGTTTTAAGGAGTATGCTTTGAGAAGTAATTAGTATTTGAAAAGTGAAGAAGTAAAGTAAGAAAAGAAGAAAGAATATCAGTTTTAAGGAGTATGCTTTGAGAAGTAATTAGTATTTGAAAAGTGAAGAAGTAAAGTAAGGAAAGAAGATTGAGTTTCAGTTTTAAGAAGTATGCTTTGAGAAGTAATTAGTATTTGAAAAGTGAAGAAGTAAAGTAAGAAAAGAAGAAAGAATATCAGTTTTAAGGAGT
>CAMPDV010006122.1:0-24809 GCA_946699065.1 Loxodes magnus | reverse complement strand
TCTTTTCTTACTTTACTGCTTCACTTTTCTGAATACTTATTACTTCTCAAAGCATACTCCTTAAAACTTATCATTAGATATTCTTTTCTTACTTTACTTCTTCACTTTTCTAAATACTTATTACTTCTTAAAGCATACTCCTTAAAACTGAAATTCTATCTTCTTTTCTTACTTTACTTCTTCACTTTTCTATAGGCTAACTTTCTTCTACAAGCATATCTTGAATAAACGAATACAGATTCGTAGTTATTATATTATTACTAACATTTTGGATATTCTAACTTATATTTTAGTGCTTGCTACGAAAACTTATCATTAGATATTCTTTTCTTACTTTACTGCTTCACTTTTCTGAATACTTATTACTTCTCAAAGCATACTCCTTAAAACTGAAATTCTATCTTCTTTTCTTACTTTACTTCTTCACTTTTCTATAGGCTAACTTTCTTCTACAAGCATATCTTGAATAAACGAATACAGATTCGTAGTTATTATATTATTACTAACATTTTGGATATTCTAACTTATATTTTAGTGCTTGCTACGAAAACTTATCATTAGATATTCTTTTCTTACTTTACTTCTTCACTTTTCTAAATACTTATTACTTCTCAAAGCATACTCCTTAAAACTTATCATTAGATATTCTTTTCTTACTTTACTTCTTCACTTTTCTAAATACTTATTACTTCTCAAAGCATACTCCTTAAAACTTATCATTAGATATTCTTTTCTTACTTTACTTCTTCACTTTTCTATAGGCTAACTTTCTTCTACAAGCATATCTTGAATAAACGAATACAGATTCGTAGTTATTATATTATTACTAACATTTTGGATATTCTAACTTATATTTTAGTGCTTGCTACGAAAACTTATCATTAGATATTCTTTTCTTACTTTACTGCTTCACTTTTCTGAATACTTATTACTTCTCAAAGCATACTCCTTAAAACTGAAATTCTATCTTCTTTTCTTACTTTACTTCTTCACTTTTCTATAGGCTAACTTTCTTCTACAAGCATATCTTGAATAAACGAATACAGATTCGTAGTTATTATATTATTACTAACATTTTGGATATTCTAACTTATATTTTAGTGCTTGCTACGAAAACTTATCATTAGATATTCTTTTCTTACTTTACTTCTTCACTTTTCTAAATACTTATTACTTCTCAAAGCATACTCCTTAAAACTTATCATTAGATATTCTTTTCTTACTTTACTTCTTCACTTTTCTAATACTTATTACTTCTCAAAGCATACTCCTTAAAACTTATCATTAGATATTCTTTTCTTACTTTACTTCTTCACTTTTCTATAGGCTAACTTTCTTCTACAAGCATATCTTGAATAAACGAATACAGATTCGTAGTTATTATATTATTACTAACATTTTGGATATTCTAACTTATATTTAGTGCTTGCTACGAAAACTTATCATTAGATATTCTTTCTTACTTTACTTCTTCACTTTTCTAAATACTTATTACTTCTCAAAGCATACTCCTTAAAACTTATCATTAGATATTCTTTTCTTACTTTACTTCTTCACTTTTCTAAATACTTATTACTTCTCAAAGCATACTCCTTAAAACTTATCATTAGATATTCTTTTCTTACTTTACTTCTTCACTTTTCTATAGGCTAACTTTCTTCTACAAGCATATCTTGAATAAACGAATACAGATTCGTAGTTATTATATTATTACTAACATTTTGGATATTCTAACTTATATTTTAGTGCTTGCTACGAAAACTTATCATTAGATATTCTTTTCTTACTTTACTTCTTCACTTTTCTAAATACTTATTACTTCTCAAAGCATACTCCTTAAAACTTATCATTAGATATTCTTTTCTTACTTTACTTCTTCACTTTTCTAATACTTATTACTTCTCAAAGCATACTCCTTAAAACTTATCATTAGATATTCTTTTCTTACTTTACTTCTTCACTTTTCTATAGGCTAACTTTCTTCTACAAGCATATCTTGAATAAACGAATACAGATTCGTAGTTATTATATTATTACTAACATTTTGGATATTCTAACTTATATTTTAGTGCTTGCTACGAAAACTTATCATTAGATATTCTTTTCTTACTTTACTTCTTCACTTTTCTAAATACTTATTACTTCTCAAAGCATACTCCTTAAAACTTATCATTAGATATTCTTTTCTTACTTTACTTCTTCACTTTTCTAAATACTTATTACTTCTCAAAGCATACTCCTTAAAACTTATCATTAGATATTCTTTTCTTACTTTACTTCTTCACTTTTCTAAATACTTATTACTTCTCAAAAGCATACTCCTTAAAACTTATCATTAGATATTCTTTTCTTACTTTACTTCTTCACTTTTCTAAATACTTATTACTTCACAAAGCATACTCCTTAAAACTTATCATTAGATATTCTTTTCTTACTTTACTTCTTCACTTTTCTATAGGCTAACTTTCTTCTACAAGCATATCTTGAATAAACGAATACAGATTCGTAGTTATTATATTATTACTAACATTTTGGATATTCTAACTTATATTTTAGTGCTTGCTACGAAAACTTATCATTAGATATTCTTTTCTTACTTTACTTCTTCACTTTTCTAAATACTTATTACTTCTCAAAGCATACTCCTTAAAACTTATCATTAGATATTCTTTTCTTACTTTACTTCTTCACTTTTCTAAATACTTATTACTTCTCAAAGCATACTCCTTAAAACTTATCATTAGATATTCTTTTCTTACTTTACTTCTTCACTTTTCTATAGGCTAACTTTCTTCTACAAGCATATCTTGAATAAACGAATACAGATTCGTAGTTATTATATTATTACTAACATTTTGGATATTCTAACTTATATTTTAGTGCTTGCTACGAAAACTTATCATTAGATATTCTTTTCTTACTTTACTTCTTCACTTTTCTAAATACTTATTACTTCTCAAAGCATACTCCTTAAAACTTATCATTAGATATCTTTTCTTACTTTACTTCTTCACTTTTCTAAATACTTATTACTTCTCAAAGCATACTCCTTAAAACTTATCATTAGATATTCTTTTCTTACTTTACTTCTTCACTTTTCTATAGGCTAACTTTCTTCTACAAGCATATCTTGAATAAACGAATACAGATTCGTAGTTATTATATTATTACTAACATTTTGGATATTCTAACTTATATTTTAGTGCTTGCTACGAAAACTTATCATTAGATATTCTTTTCTTACTTTACTTCTTCACTTTTCTAAATACTTATTACTTCTCAAAGCATACTCCTTAAAACTTATCATTAGATATTCTTTTCTTACTTTACTTCTTCACTTTTCTAAATACTTATTACTTCTCAAAGCATACTCCTTAAAACTTATCATTAGATATTCTTTTCTTACTTTACTTCTTCACTTTTCTATAGGCTAACTTTCTTCTACAAGCATATCTTGAATAAACGAATACAGATTCGTAGTTATTATATTATTACTAACATTTTGGATATTCTAACTTATATTTTAGTGCTTGCTACGAAAACTTATCATTAGATATTCTTTTCTTACTTTACTTCTTCACTTTTCTAAATACTTATTACTTCTCAAAGCATACTCCTTAAAAACTTATCATTAGATATTCTTTTCTTACTTTACTTCTTCACTTTTCTAAATACTTATTACTTCTCAAAGCATACTCCTTAAAACTTATCATTAGATATTCTTTTCTTACTTTACTTCTTCACTTTTCTATAGGCTAACTTTCTTCTACAAGCATATCTTGAATAAACGAATACAGATTCGTAGTTATTATATTATTACTAACATTTTGGATATTCTAACTTATATTTTAGTGCTTGCTACGAAAACTTATCATTAGATATTCTTTTCTTACTTTACTTCTTCACTTTTCTAAATACTTATTACTTCTCAAAGCATACTCCTTAAAACTTATCATTAGATATTCTTTTCTTACTTTACTTCTTCACTTTTCTAAATACTTATTACTTCTCAAAGCATACTCCTTAAAACTTATCATTAGATATTCTTTTCTTACTTTACTTCTTCTTCACTTTTCTATAGGCTAACTTTCTTCTACAAGCATATCTTGAATAAACGAATACAGATTCGTAGTTATTATATTATTACTAACATTTTGGATATTCTAACTTATATTTTAGTGCTTGCTACGAAAACTTATCATTAGATATTCTTTTCTTACTTTACTTCTTCACTTTTCTAAATACTTATTACTTCTCAAAGCATACTCCTTAAAACTTATCATTAGATATTCTTTTCTTACTTTACTTCTTCACTTTTCTAAATACTTATTACTTCTCAAAGCATACTCCTTAAAACTTATCATTAGATATTCTTTTCTTACTTTACTTCTTCACTTTTCTAAATACTTATTACTTCTCAAAGCATACTCCTTAAAACTTATCATTAGATATTCTTTTCTTACTTTACTTCTTCACTTTTCTAAATACTTATTACTTCTCAAAGCATACTCCTTAAAACTTATCATTAGATATTCTTTTCTTACTTTACTTCTTCACTTTTCTATAGGCTAACTTTCTTCTACAAGCATATCTTGAATAAACGAATACAGATTCGTAGTTATTATATTATTACTAACATTTTGGATATTCTAACTTATATTTTAGTGCTTGCTACGAAAACTTATCATTAGATATTCTTTTCTTACTTTACTTCTTCACTTTTCTAAATACTTATTACTTCTCAAAGCATACTCCTTAAAACTTATCATTAGATATTCTTTTTCTTACTTTACTTCTTCACTTTTCTAAATACTTATTACTTCTCAAAGCATACTCCTTAAAACTTATCATTAGATATTCTTTTCTTACTTTACTTCTTCACTTTTCTATAGGCTAACTTTCTTCTACAAGCATATCTTGAATAAACGAATACAGATTCGTAGTTATTATATTATTACTAACATTTTGGATATTCTAACTTATATTTTAGTGCTTGCTACGAAAACTTATCATTAGATATTCTTTTCTTACTTTACTTCTTCACTTTTCTAAATACTTATTACTTCTCAAAGCATACTCCTTAAAACTTATCATTAGATATTCTTTTCTTACTTTACTTCTTCACTTTTCTAAATACTTATTACTTCTCAAAGCATACTCCTTAAAACTTATCATTAGATATTCTTTTCTTACTTTACTTCTTCACTTTTCTATAGGCTAACTTTCTTCTACAAGCATATCTTGAATAAACGAATACAGATTCGTAGTTATTATATTATTACTAACATTTTGGATATTCTAACTTATATTTTAGTGCTTGCTACGAAAACTTATCATTAGATATTCTTTTCTTACTTTACTTCTTCACTTTTCTAAATACTTATTACTTCTCAAAGCATACTCCTTAAAACTTATCATTAGATATTCTTTTCTTACTTTACTTCTTCACTTTTCTAAATACTTATTACTTCTCAAAGCATACTCCTTAAAACTTATCATTAGATATTCTTTTCTTACTTTACTTCTTCACTTTTCTATAGGCTAACTTTCTTCTACAAGCATATCTTGAATAAACGAATACAGATTCGTAGTTATTATATTATTACTAACATTTTGGATATTCTAACTTATATTTTAGTGCTTGCTACGAAAACTTATCATTAGATATTCTTTTCTTACTTTACTTCTTCACTTTTCTAAATACTTATTACTTCTCAAAGCATACTCCTTAAAACTTATCATTAGATATTCTTTTCTTACTTTACTTCTTCACTTTTCTAAATACTTATTACTTCTCAAAGCATACTCCTTAAAACTTATCATTAGATATTCTTTTCTTACTTTACTTCTTCACTTTTCTAAATACTTATTACTTCTCAAAGCATACTCCTTAAAACTTATCATTAGATATTCTTTTCTTACTTTACTTCTTCACTTTTCTAAATACTTATTACTTCTCAAAGCATACTCCTTAAAACTTATCATTAGATATTCTTTTCTTACTTTACTTCTTCACTTTTCTATAGGCTAACTTTCTTCTACAAGCATATCTTGAATAAACGAATACAGATTCGTAGTTATTATATTATTACTAACATTTTGGATATTCTAACTTATATTTTAGTGCTTGCTACGAAAACTTATCATTAGATATTCTTTTCTTACTTTACTTCTTCACTTTTCTAAATACTTATTACTTCTCAAAGCATACTCCTTAAAACTTATCATTAGATATTCTTTTCTTACTTTACTTCTTCACTTTTCTAAATACTTATTACTTCTCAAAGCATACTCCTTAAAACTTATCATTAGATATTCTTTTCTTACTTTACTTCTTCACTTTTCTATAGGCTAACTTTCTTCTACAAGCATATCTTGAATAAACGAATACAGATTCGTAGTTATTATATTATTACTAACATTTTGGATATTCTAACTTATATTTTAGTGCTTGCTACGAAAACTTATCATTAGATATTCTTTTCTTACTTTACTTCTTCACTTTTCTAAATACTTATTACTTCTCAAAGCATACTCCTTAAAACTTATCATTAGATATTCTTTTCTTACTTTACTTCTTCACTTTTCTAAATACTTATTACTTCTCAAAGCATACTCCTTAAAACTTATCATTAGATATTCTTTTCTTACTTTACTTCTTCACTTTTCTATAGGCTAACTTTCTTCTACAAGCATATCTTGAATAAACGAATACAGATTCGTAGTTATTATATTTATTACTAACATTTTGGATATTCTAACTTATATTTTAGTGCTTGCTACGAAAACTTATCATTAGATATTCTTTTCTTACTTTACTTCTTCACTTTTCTAAATACTTATTACTTCTCAAAGCATACTCCTTAAAACTTATCATTAGATATTCTTTTCTTACTTTACTTCTTCACTTTTCTAAATACTTATTACTTCTCAAAGCATACTCCTTAAAACTTATCATTAGATATTCTTTTCTTACTTTACTTCTTCACTTTTCTATAGGCTAACTTTCTTCTACAAGCATATCTTGAATAAACGAATACAGATTCGTAGTTATTATATTATTACTAACATTTTGTATATTCTAACTTATATTTTAGTGCTTGCTACGAAAACTTATCATTAGATATTCTTTTCTTACTTTACTTCTTCACTTTTCTAAATACTTATTACTTCTCAAAGCATACTCCTTAAAACTTATCATTAGATATTCTTTTCTTACTTTACTTCTTCACTTTTCTAATACTTATTACTTCTTAAAGCATACTCCTTAAAACTGAAATTCTATCTTCTTTTCTTACTTTACTTCTTCACTTTTCTATAGGCTAACTTTCTTCTACAAGCATATCTTGAATAAACGAATACAGATTCGTAGTTATTATATTATTACTAACATTTTGGATATTCTAACTTATATTTTAGTGCTTGCTACGAAAACTTATCATTAGATATTCTTTTCTTACTTTACTTCTTCACTTTTCTAAATACTTATTACTTCTCAAAGCATACTCCTTAAAACTTATCATTAGATATTCTTTTCTTACTTTACTTCTTCACTTTTCTAAATACTTATTACTTCTCAAAGCATACTCCTTAAAACTTATCATTAGATATTCTTTTCTTACTTTACTTCTTCACTTTTCTATAGGCTAACTTTCTTCTACAAGCATATCTTGAATAAACGAATACAGATTCGTAGTTATTATATTATTACTAACATTTTGGATATTCTAACTTATATTTTAGTGCTTGCTACGAAAACTTATCATTAGATATTCTTTTCTTACTTTACTGCTTCACTTTTCTGAATACTTATTACTTCTCAAAGCATACTCCTTAAAACTTATCATTAGATATTCTTTTCTTACTTTACTTCTTCACTTTTCTAAATACTTATTACTTCTCAAAGCATACTCCTTAAAACTGAAATTCTATCTTCTTTTCTTACTTTACTTCTTCACTTTTCTAAATACTTATTACTTCTCAAAGCATACTCCTTAAAACTTATCATTAGATATTCTTTTCTTACTTTACTGCTTCACTTTTCTGAATACTTATTACTTCTCAAAGCATACTCCTTAAAACTTATCATTAGATATTCTTTTCTTACTTTACTTCTTCACTTTTCTAAATACTTATTACTTCTTAAAGCATACTCCTTAAAACTGAAATTCTATCTTCTTTTCTTACTTTACTTCTTCACTTTTCTATAGGCTAACTTTCTTCTACAAGCATATCTTGAATAAACGAATACAGATTCGTAGTTATTATATTATTACTAACATTTTGGATATTCTAACTTATATTTTAGTGCTTGCTACGAAAACTTATCATTAGATATTCTTTTCTTACTTTACTTCTTCACTTTTCTAAATACTTATTACTTCTCAAAGCATACTCCTTAAAACTTATCATTAGATATTCTTTTCTTACTTTACTTCTTCACTTTTCTAAATACTTATTACTTCTCAAAGCATACTCCTTAAAACTTATCATTAGATATTCTTTTCTTACTTTACTTCTTCACTTTTCTATAGGCTAACTTTCTTCTACAAGCATATCTTGAATAAACGAATACAGATTCGTAGTTATTATATTATTACTAACATTTTGGATATTCTAACTTATATTTTAGTGCTTGCTACGAAAACTTATCATTAGATATTCTTTTCTTACTTTACTGCTTCACTTTTCTGAATACTTATTACTTCTCAAAGCATACTCCTTAAAACTTATCATTAGATATTCTTTTCTTACTTTACTTCTTCACTTTTCTAAATACTTATTACTTCTCAAAGCATACTCCTTAAAACTGAAATTCTATCTTCTTTTCTTACTTTACTTCTTCACTTTTCTAAATACTTATTACTTCTCAAAGCATACTCCTTAAAACTGAAATTCTATCTTCTTTTCTTACTTTACTTCTTCACTTTTCAATAGGCTAACTTTCATCTACAAGCATACTCCTTAAAACTTATCATTAGATATTCTTTTCTTACTTTACTTCTTCACTTTTCTATAGGCTAACTTTCTTCTACAAGCATATCTTGAATAAACGAATACAGATTCGTAGTTATTATATTATTACTAACATTTTGGATATTCTAACTTATATTTTAGTGCTTGCTACGAAAACTTATCATTAGATATTCTTTTCTTACTTTACTGCTTCACTTTTCTGAATACTTATTACTTCTCAAAGCATACTCCTTAAAACTTATCATTAGATATTCTTTTCTTACTTTACTTCTTCACTTTTCTAAATACTTATTACTTCTCAAAGCATACTCCTTAAAACTGAAATTCTATCTTCTTTTCTTACTTTACTTCTTCACTTTTCTAAATACTTATTACTTCTCAAAGCATACTCCTTAAAACTGAAATTCTATCTTCTTTCTTACTTTACTTCTTCACTTTTCAATAGGCTAACTTTCATCTACAAGCATACTCCTTAAAACTTATCATTAGATATTCTTTTCTTACTTTACTTCTTCACTTTTCTATAGGCTAACTTTCTTCTACAAGCATATCTTGAATAAACGAATACAGATTCGTAGTTATTATATTATTACTAACATTTTGGATATTCTAACTTATATTTTAGTGCTTGCTACGAAAACTTATCATTAGATATTCTTTTCTTACTTTACTTCTTCACTTTTCTAAATACTTATTACTTCTCAAAGCATACTCCTTAAAACTTATCATTAGATATTCTTTTCTTACTTTACTTCTTCACTTTTCTAAATACTTATTACTTCTCAAAGCATACTCCTTAAAACTTATCATTAGATATTCTTTTCTTACTTTACTTCTTCACTTTTCTATAGGCTAACTTCTTCTACAAGCATATCTTGAATAAACGAATACAGATTCGTAGTTATTATATTATTACTAACATTTTGGATATTCTAACTTATATTTTAGTGCTTGCTACGAAAACTTATCATTAGATATTCTTTTCTTACTTTACTTCTTCACTTTTCTAAATACTTATTACTTCTCAAAGCATACTCCTTAAAACTTATCATTAGATATTCTTTTCTTACTTTACTTCTTCACTTTTCTAAATACTTATTACTTCTCAAAGCATACTCCTTAAAACTTATCATTAGATATTCTTTTCTTACTTTACTTCTTCACTTTTCTATAGGCTAACTTTCTTCTACAAGCATATCTTGAATAAACGAATACAGATTCGTAGTTATTATATTATTACTAACATTTTGGATATTCTAAACTTATATTTTAGTGCTTGCTACGAAAACTTATCATTAGATATTCTTTTCTTACTTTACTTCTTCACTTTTCTAAATACTTATTACTTCTCAAAGCATACTCCTTAAAACTTATCATTAGATATTCTTTTCTTACTTTACTTCTTCACTTTTCTAAATACTTATTACTTCTCAAAGCATACTCCTTAAAACTTATCATTAGATATTCTTTTCTTACTTTACTTCTTCACTTTTCTAAATACTTATTACTTCTCAAAGCATACTCCTTAAAACTGAAATTCTATCTTCTTTTCTTACTTTACTTCTTCACTTTTCAATAGGCTAACTTTCATCTACAAGCATACTCCTTAAAACTTATCATTAGATATTCTTTTCTTACTTTACTTCTTCACTTTTCTATAGGCTAACTTTCTTCTACAAGCATATCTTGAATAAACGAATACAGATTCGTAGTTATTATATTATTACTAACATTTTGGATATTCTAACTTATATTTTAGTGCTTGCTACGAAAACTTATCATTAGATATTCTTTTCTTACTTTACTGCTTTCACTTTTCTGAATACTTATTACTTCTCAAAGCATACTCCTTAAAACTTATCATTAGATATTCTTTTCTTACTTTACTTCTTCACTTTTCTAAATACTTATTACTTCTCAAAGCATACTCCTTAAAACTGAAATTCTATCTTCTTTTCTTACTTTACTTCTTCACTTTTCTAAATACTTATTACTTCTCAAAGCATACTCCTTAAAACTGAAATTCTATCTTCTTTTCTTACTTTACTTCTTCACTTTTCAATAGGCTAACTTTCATCTACAAGCATACTCCTTAAAACTTATCATTAGATATTCTTTTCTTACTTTACTTCTTCACTTTTCTATAGGCTAACTTTCTTCTACAAGCATATCTTGAATAAACGAATACAGATTCGTAGTTATTATATTATTACTAACATTTTGGATATTCTAACTTATATTTTAGTGCTTGCTACGAAAACTTATCATTAGATATTCTTTTCTTACTTTACTTCTTCACTTTTTCTAAATACTTATTACTTCTCAAAGCATACTCCTTAAAACTTATCATTAGATATTCTTTTCTTACTTTACTTCTTCACTTTTCTAAATACTTATTACTTCTCAAAGCATACTCCTTAAAACTTATCATTAGATATTCTTTTCTTACTTTACTTCTTCACTTTTCTATAGGCTAACTTTCTTCTACAAGCATATCTTGAATAAACGAATACAGATTCGTAGTTATTATATTATTACTAACATTTTGGATATTCTAACTTATATTTTAGTGCTTGCTACGAAAACTTATCATTAGATATTCTTTTCTTACTTTACTTCTTCACTTTTCTAAATACTTATTACTTCTCAAAGCATACTCCTTAAAACTTATCATTAGATATTCTTTTCTTACTTTACTTCTTCACTTTTCTAAATACTTATTACTTCTCAAAGCATACTCCTTAAAACTTATCATTAGATATTCTTTTCTTACTTTACTTCTTCACTTTTCTATAGGCTAACTTTCTTCTACAAGCATATCTTGAATAAACGAATACAGATTCGTAGTTATTATATTATTACTAACATTTTGGATATTCTAACTTATATTTTAGTGCTTGCTACGAAAACTTATCATTAGATATTCTTTTCTTACTTTACTTCTTCACTTTTCTAAATACTTATTACTTCTCAAAGCATACTCCTTAAAACTTATCATTAGATATTCTTTTCTTACTTTACTTCTTCACTTTTCTAAATACTTATTACTTCTCAAAGCATACTCCTTAAAACTTATCATTAGATATTCTTTTCTTACTTTACTTCTTCACTTTTCTATAGGCTAACTTTCTTCTACAAGCATATCTTGAATAAACGAATACAGATTCGTAGTTATTATATTATTACTAACATTTTGGATATTCTAACTTATATTTTAGTGCTTGCTACGAAAACTTATCATTAGATATTCTTTTCTTACTTTACTTCTTCACTTTTCTAAATACTTATTACTTCTCAAAGCATACTCCTTAAAACTTATCATTAGATATTCTTTTCTTACTTTACTTCTTCACTTTTCTAAATACTTATTACTTCTTAAAGCATACTCCTTAAAACTGAAATTCTATCTTCTTTTCTTACTTTACTTCTTCACTTTTCTATAGGCTAACTTTCTTCTACAAGCATATCTTGAATAAACGAATACAGATTCGTAGTTATTATATTATTACTAACATTTTGGATATTCTAACTTATATTTTAGTGCTTGCTACGAAAACTTATCATTAGATATTCTTTTCTTACTTTACTTCTTCACTTTTCTAAATACTTATTACTTCTCAAAGCATACTCCTTAAAACTTATCATTAGATATTCTTTTCTTACTTTACTTCTTCACTTTTCTAAATACTTATTACTTCTCAAAGCATACTCCTTAAAACTTATCATTAGATATTCTTTTCTTACTTTACTTCTTCACTTTTCTATAGGCTAACTTTCTTCTACAAGCATATCTTGAATAAACGAATACAGATTCGTAGTTATTATATTATTACTAACATTTTGGATATTCTAACTTATATTTTAGTGCTTGCTACGAAAACTTATCATTAGATATTCTTTTCTTACTTTACTGCTTCACTTTTCTGAATACTTATTACTTCTCAAAGCATACTCCTTAAAACTTATCATTAGATATTCTTTTCTTACTTTACTTCTTCACTTTTCTAAATACTTATTACTTCTCAAAGCATACTCCTTAAAACTGAAATTCTATCTTCTTTTCTTACTTTACTTCTTCACTTTTCTAAATACTTATTACTTCTCAAAGCATACTCCTTAAAACTGAAATTCTATCTTCTTTTCTTACTTTACTTCTTCACTTTTCAATAGGCTAACTTTCATCTACAAGCATACTCCTTAAAACTTATCATTAGATATTCTTTTCTTACTTTACTTCTTCACTTTTCTATAGGCTAACTTTCTTCTACAAGCATATCTTGAATAAACGAATACAGATTCGTAGTTATTATATTATTACTAACATTTTGGATATTCTAACTTATATTTTAGTGCTTGCTACGAAAACTTATCATTAGATATTCTTTTCTTACTTTACTTCTTCACTTTTCTAAATACTTATTACTTCTCAAAGCATACTCCTTAAAACTTATCATTAGATATTCTTTTCTTACTTTACTTCTTCACTTTTCTAAATACTTATTACTTCTCAAAGCATACTCCTTAAAACTTATCATTAGATATTCTTTTCTTACTTTACTTCTTCACTTTTCTATAGGCTAACTTTCTTCTACAAGCATATCTTGAATAAACGAATACAGATTCGTAGTTATTATATTATTACTAACATTTTGGATATTCTAACTTATATTTTAGTGCTTGCTACGAAAACTTATCATTAGATATTCTTTTCTTACTTTACTTCTTCACTTTTCTAAATACTTATTACTTCTCAAAGCATACTCCTTAAAACTTATCATTAGATATTCTTTTCTTACTTTACTTCTTCACTTTTCTAAATACTTATTACTTCTCAAAGCATACTCCTTAAAACTTATCATTAGATATTCTTTTCTTACTTTACTTCTTCACTTTTCTATAGGCTAACTTTCTTCTACAAGCATATCTTGAATAAACGAATACAGATTCGTAGTTATTATATTATTACTAACATTTTGGATATTCTAACTTATATTTTAGTGCTTGCTACGAAAACTTATCATTAGATATTCTTTTCTTACTTTACTTCTTCACTTTCTAAATACTTATTACTTCTCAAAGCATACTCCTTAAAACTTATCATTAGATATTCTTTTCTTACTTTACTTCTTCACTTTTCTAAATACTTATTACTTCTCAAAGCATACTCCTTAAAACTTATCATTAGATATTCTTTTTCTTACTTTACTTCTTCACTTTTCTATAGGCTAACTTTCTTCTACAAGCATATCTTGAATAAACGAATACAGATTCGTAGTTATTATATTATTACTAACATTTTGGATATTCTAACTTATATTTTAGTGCTTGCTACGAAAACTTATCATTAGATATTCTTTTCTTACTTTACTTCTTCACTTTTCTAAATACTTATTACTTCTCAAAGCATACTCCTTAAAACTTATCATTAGATATTCTTTTCTTACTTTACTTCTTCACTTTCTAAATACTTATTACTTCTTAAAGCATACTCCTTAAAACTGAAATTCTATCTTCTTTTCTTACTTTACTTCTTCACTTTTCTATAGGCTAACTTTCTTCTACAAGCATATCTTGAATAAACGAATACAGATTCGTAGTTATTATATTATTACTAACATTTTGGATATTCTAACTTATATTTTAGTGCTTGCTACGAAAACTTATCATTAGATATTCTTTTCTTACTTTACTTCTTCACTTTTCTAAATACTTATTACTTCTCAAAGCATACTCCTTAAAACTTATCATTAGATATTCTTTTCTTACTTTACTTCTTCACTTTTCTAAATACTTATTACTTCTCAAAGCATACTCCTTAAAACTTATCATTAGATATTCTTTTCTTACTTTACTTCTTCACTTTTCTATAGGCTAACTTTCTTCTACAAGCATATCTTGAATAAACGAATACAGATTCGTAGTTATTATATTATTACTAACATTTTGGATATTCTAACTTATATTTTAGTGCTTGCTACGAAAACTTATCATTAGATATTCTTTTCTTACTTTACTGCTTCACTTTTCTGAATACTTATTACTTCTCAAAGCATACTCCTTAAAACTTATCATTAGATATTCTTTTCTTACTTTACTTCTTCACTTTTCTAAATACTTATTACTTCTCAAAGCATACTCCTTAAAACTGAAATTCTATCTTCTTTTCTTACTTTACTTCTTCACTTTTCTAAATACTTATTACTTCTCAAAGCATACTCCTTAAAACTGAAATTCTATCTTCTTTTCTTACTTTACTTCTTCACTTTTCAATAGGCTAACTTTCATCTACAAGCATACTCCTTAAAAACTTATCATTAGATATTCTTTTCTTACTTTACTTCTTCACTTTTCTAAATACTTATTACTTCTCAAAGCATACTCCTTAAAACTGAAATTCTATCTTCTTTTCTTACTTTACTTCTTCACTTTTCTATAGGCTAACTTTCTTCTACAAGCATATCTTGAATAAACGAATACAGATTCGTAATTATTATATTATTACTAACATTTTGGATATTCTAACTTATATTTTAGTGCTTGCTACGAAAACTTATCATTAGATATTCTTTTCTTACTTTACTTCTTCACTTTTCTAAATACTTATTACTTCTCAAAGCATACTCCTTAAAACTTATCATTAGATATTCTTTTCTTACTTTACTTCTTCACTTTTCTAAATACTTATTACTTCTCAAAGCATACTCCTTAAAACTGAAATTCTATCTTCTTTTCTTACTTTACTTCTTCACTTTTCAATAGGCTAACTTTCATCTACAAGCATACTCCTTAAAACTTATCATTAGATATTCTTTTCTTACTTTACTTCTTCACTTTTCTAAATACTTATTACTTCTCAAAGCATACTCCTTAAAACTGAAATTCTATCTTCTTTTCTTACTTTACTTCTTCACTTTTCTATAGGCTAACTTTCTTCTACAAGCATATCTTGAATAAACGAATACAGATTCGTAATTATTATATTATTACTAACATTTTGGATATTCTAACTTATATTTTAGTGCTTGCTACGAAAACTTATCATTAGATATTCTTTTCTTACTTTACTTCTTCACTTTTTCTAAATACTTATTACTTCTCAAAGCATACTCCTTAAAACTTATCATTAGATATTCTTTTCTTACTTTACTTCTTCACTTTTCTATAGGCTAACTTTCTTCTACAAGCATATCTTGAATAAACGAATACAGATTCGTAGTTATTATATTATTACTAACATTTTGGATATTCTAACTTATATTTTAGTGCTTGCTACGAAAACTTATCATTAGATATTCTTTCTTACTTTACTGCTTCACTTTTCTGAATACTTATTACTTCTCAAAGCATACTCCTTAAAACTTATCATTAGATATTCTTTTCTTACTTTACTTCTTCACTTTTCTAAATACTTATTACTTCTCAAAGCATACTCCTTAAAACTGAAATTCTATCTTCTTTTCTTACTTTACTTCTTCACTTTTCTAAATACTTATTACTTCTCAAAGCATACTCCTTAAAACTGAAATTCTATCTTCTTTTCTTACTTTACTTCTTCACTTTTCAATAGGCTAACTTTCATCTACAAGCATACTCCTTAAAACTTATCATTAGATATTCTTTTCTTACTTTACTTCTTCACTTTTCTAAATACTTATTACTTCTCAAAGCATACTCCTTAAAACTGAAATTCTATCTTCTTTTCTTACTTTACTTCTTCACTTTTCTATAGGCTAACTTTCTTCTACAAGCATATCTTGAATAAACGAATACAGATTCGTAATTATTATATTATTACTAACATTTTGGATATTCTAACTTATATTTTAGTGCTTGCTACGAAAACTTATCATTAGATATTCTTTTCTTACTTACTTCTTCACTTTTCTAAATACTTATTACTTCTCAAAGCATACTCCTTAAAACTTATCATTAGATATTCTTTTCTTACTTTACTTCTTCACTTTTCTAAAATACTTATTACTTCTCAAAGCATACTCCTTAAAACTGAAATTCTATCTTCTTTTCTTACTTTACTTCTTCACTTTTCAATAGGCTAACTTTCATCTACAAGCATACTCCTTAAAACTTATCATTAGATATTCTTTTCTTACTTTACTTCTTCACTTTTCTAAATACTTATTACTTCTCAAAGCATACTCCTTAAAACTGAAATTCTATCTTCTTTTCTTACTTTACTTCTTCACTTTTCTATAGGCTAACTTTCTTCTACAAGCATATCTTGAATAAACGAATACAGATTCGTAATTATTATATTATTACTAACATTTTGGATATTCTAACTTATATTTTAGTGCTTGCTACGAAAACTTATCATTAGATATTCTTTTCTTACTTTACTTCTTCACTTTTCTAAATACTTATTACTTCTCAAAGCATACTCCTTAAAACTTATCATTAGATATTCTTTTCTTACTTTACTTCTTCACTTTTCTATAGGCTAACTTTCTTCTACAAGCATATCTTGAATAAACGAATACAGATTCGTAGTTATTATATTATTACTAACATTTTTGGATATTCTAACTTATATTTTAGTGCTTGCTACGAAAACTTATCATTAGATATTCTTTTCTTACTTTACTGCTTCACTTTTTCTGAATACTTATTACTTCTCAAAGCATACTCCTTAAAACTTATCATTAGATATTCTTTTCTTACTTTACTTCTTCACTTTTCTAAATACTTATTACTTCTCAAAGCATACTCCCTTAAAACTGAAATTCTATCTTCTTTTCTTACTTTACTTCTTCACTTTTCTAAATACTTATTACTTCTCAAAGCATACTCCTTAAAACTGAAATTCTATCTTCTTTTCTTACTTTACTTCTTCACTTTTCAATAGGCTAACTTTCATCTACAAGCATACTCCTTAAAACTTATCATTAGATATTCTTTTCTTACTTTACTTCTTCACTTTTCTAAATACTTATTACTTCTCAAAGCATACTCCTTAAAACTGAAATTCTATCTTCTTTTCTTACTTTACTTCTTCACTTTTCTATAGGCTAACTTTCTTCTACAAGCATATCTTGAATAAACGAATACAGATTCGTAATTATTATATTATTACTAACATTTTGGATATTCTAACTTATATTTTAGTGCTTGCTACGAAAACTTATCATTAGATATTCTTTTCTTACTTTACTTCTTCACTTTTCTAAATACTTATTACTTCTCAAAGCATACTCCTTAAAACTTATCATTAGATATTCTTTTCTTACTTTACTTCTTCACTTTTCTAAATACTTATTACTTCTCAAAGCATACTCCTTAAAACTGAAATTCTATCTTCTTTTCTTACTTTACTTCTTCACTTTTCAATAGGCTAACTTTCATCTACAAGCATACTCCTTAAAACTTATCATTAGATATTCTTTTCTTACTTTACTTCTTCACTTTCTAAATACTTATTACTTCTCAAAGCATACTCCTTAAAACTGAAATTCTATCTTCTTTTCTTACTTTACTTCTTCACTTTTCTATAGGCTAACTTTCTTCTACAAGCATATCTTGAATAAACGAATACAGATTCGTAATTATTATATTATTACTAACATTTTGGATATTCTAACTTATATTTTAGTGCTTGCTACGAAAACTTATCATTAGATATTCTTTTCTTACTTTTACTTCTTCACTTTTCTAAATACTTATTACTTCTCAAAGCATACTCCTTAAAACTTATCATTAGATATTCTTTTCTTACTTTACTTCTTCACTTTTCTATAGGCTAACTTTCTTCTACAAGCATATCTTGAATAAACGAATACAGATTCGTAGTTATTATATTATTACTAACATTTTGGATATTCTAACTTATATTTTAGTGCTTGCTACGAAAACTTATCATTAGATATTCTTTTCTTACTTTACTTCTTCACTTTTCTAAATACTTATTACTTCTCAAAGCATACTCCTTAAAACTTATCATTAGATATTCTTTTCTTACTTTACTTCTTCACTTTTCTAAATACTTATTACTTCTTAAAGCATACTCCTTAAAACTGAAATTCTATCTTCTTTTCTTACTTTACTTCTTCACTTTTCTATAGGCTAACTTTCTTCTACAAGCATATCTTGAATAAACGAATACAGATTCGTAGTTATTATATTATTACTAACATTTTGGATATTCTAACTTATATTTTTAGTGCTTGCTACGAAAACTTATCATTAGATATTCTTTTCTTACTTTACTGCTTCACTTTTCTGAATACTTATTACTTCTCAAAGCATACTCCTTAAAACTTATCATTAGATATTCTTTTCTTACTTTACTTCTTCACTTTTCTATAGGCTAACTTTCTTCTACAAGCATATCTTGAATAAACGAATACAGATTCGTAGTTATTATATTATTACTAACATTTTGGATATTCTAACTTATATTTTAGTGCTTGCTACGAAAAACTTATCATTAGATATTCTTTTCTTACTTTACTGCTTCACTTTTCTGAATACTTATTACTTCTCAAAGCATACTCCTTAAAACTTATCATTAGATATTCTTTTCTTACTTTACTTCTTCACTTTTCTAAATACTTATTACTTCTTAAAGCATACTCCTTAAAAACTGAAATTCTATCTTCTTTTCTTACTTTACTTCTTCACTTTTCTATAGGCTAACTTTCTTCTACAAGCATATCTTGAATAAACGAATACAGATTCGTAGTTATTATATTATTACTAACATTTTGGATATTCTAACTTATATTTTAGTGCTTGCTACGAAAACTTATCATTAGATATTCTTTTCTTACTTTACTGCTTCACTTTTCTGAATACTTATTACTTCTCAAAGCATACTCCTTAAAACTTATCATTAGATATTCTTTTCTTACTTTACTTCTTCACTTTTCTATAGGCTAACTTTCTTCTACAAGCATATCTTGAATAAACGAATACAGATTCGTAGTTATTATATTATTACTAACATTTTGGATATTCTAACTTATATTTTAGTGCTTGCTACGAAAACTTATCATTAGATATTCTTTTCTTACTTTACTGCTTCACTTTTCTGAATACTTATTACTTCTCAAAGCATACTCCTTAAAAACTTATCATTAGATATTCTTTTCTTACTTTACTTCTTCACTTTTCTAAATACTTATTACTTCTCAAAGCATACTCCTTAAAACTGAAAATCTATCTTCTTTTCTTACTTTACTTCTTCACTTTTCTAAATACTTATTACTTCTCAAAGCATACTCCTTAAAACTGAAATTCTATCTTCTTTTCTTACTTTACTTCTTCACTTTTCAATAGGCTAACTTTCATCTACAAGCATACTCCTTAAAACTTATCATTAGATATTCTTTTCTTACTTTACTTCTTCACTTTTCTAAATACTTATTACTTCTCAAAGCATACTCCTTAAAACTGAAATTCTATCTTCTTTTCTTACTTTACTTCTTCACTTTTCTATAGGCTAACTTTCTTCTACAAGCATATCTTGAATAAACGAATACAGATTCGTAATTATTATATTATTACTAACATTTTGGATATTCTAACTTATATTTTAGTGCTTGCTACGAAAACTTATCATTAGATATTCTTTTCTTACTTTACTTCTTCACTTTTCTAAATACTTATTACTTCTCAAAGCATACTCCTTAAAAACTTATCATTAGATATTCTTTTCTTACTTTACTTCTTCACTTTTCTAAATACTTATTACTTCTCAAAGCATACTCCTTAAAACTGAAATTCTATCTTCTTTTCTTACTTTACTTCTTCACTTTTCAATAGGCTAACTTTCATCTACAAGCATACTCCTTAAAACTTATCATTAGATATTCTTTTCTTACTTTACTTCTTCACTTTTCTAAATACTTATTACTTCTCAAAGCATACTCCTTAAAACTGAAATTCTATCTTCTTTTCTTACTTTACTTCTTCACTTTTCTATAGGCTAACTTTCTTCTACAAGCATATCTTGAATAAACGAATACAGATTCGTAATTATTATATTATTACTAACATTTTGGATATTCTAACTTATATTTTAGTGCTTGCTACGAAAACTTATCATTAGATATTCTTTTCTTACTTTACTTCTTCACTTTTCTAAATACTTATTACTTCTCAAAGCATACTCCCTTAAAAACTTATCATTAGATATTCTTTTCTTACTTTACTTCTTCACTTTTCTATAGGCTAACTTTCTTCTACAAGCATATCTTGAATAAACGAATACAGATTCGTAGTTATTATATTATTACTAACATTTTGGATATTCTAACTTATATTTTAGTGCTTGCTACGAAAACTTATCATTAGATATTCTTTTCTTACTTTACTGCTTCACTTTTCTGAATACTTATTACTTCTCAAAGCATACTCCTTAAAACTTATCATTAGATATTCTTTTCTTACTTTACTTCTTCACTTTTCTATAGGCTAACTTTCTTCTACAAGCATATCTTGAATAAACGAATACAGATTCGTAGTTATTATATTATTACTAACATTTTGGATATTCTAACTTATATTTTAGTGCTTGCTACGAAAACTTATCATTAGATATTCTTTTCTTACTTTACTGCTTCACTTTTCTGAATACTTATTACTTCTCAAAGCATACTCCTTAAAACTTATCATTAGATATTCTTTTCTTACTTTACTTCTTCACTTTTCTAAATACTTATTACTTCTTAAAGCATACTCCTTAAAACTGAAATTCTATCTTCTTTTCTTACTTTACTTCTTCACTTTTCTATAGGCTAACTTTCTTCTACAAGCATATCTTGAATAAACGAATACAGATTCGTAGTTATTATATTATTACTAACATTTTGGATATTCTAACTTATATTTTAGTGCTTGCTACGAAAACTTATCATTAGATATTCTTTTCTTACTTTACTGCTTCACTTTTCTGAATACTTATTACTTCTCAAAGCATACTCCTTAAAACTTATCATTAGATATTCTTTTCTTACTTTACTTCTTCACTTTTCTATAGGCTAACTTTCTTCTACAAGCATATCTTGAATAAACGAATACAGATTCGTAGTTATTATATTATTACTAACATTTTGGATATTCTAACTTATATTTTAGTGCTTGCTACGAAAACTTATCATTAGATATTCTTTTCTTACTTTACTGCTTCACTTTTCTGAATACTTATTACTTCTCAAAGCATACTCCTTAAAACTTATCATTAGATATTCTTTTCTTACTTTACTTCTTCACTTTCTAAATACTTATTACTTCTTAAAGCATACTCCTTAAAACTGAAATTCTATCTTCTTTTCTTACTTTACTTCTTCACTTTTCTATAGGCTAACTTTCTTCTACAAGCATATCTTGAATAAACGAATACAGATTCGTAGTTATTATATTATTACTAACATTTTGGATATTCTAACTTATATTTTAGTGCTTGCTACGAAAACTTATCATTAGATATTCTTTTCTTACTTTACTGCTTCACTTTTCTGAATACTTATTACTTCTCAAAGCATACTCCTTAAAAACTTATCATTAGATATTCTTTTCTTACTTTACTTCTTCACTTTTCTATAGGCTAACTTTCTTCTACAAGCATATCTTGAATAAACGAATACAGATTCGTAGTTATTATATTATTACTAACATTTTGGATATTCTAACTTATATTTTAGTGCTTGCTACGAAAAACTTATCATTAGATATTCTTTTCTTACTTTACTTCTTCACTTTTCTAAATACTTATTACTTCTTTAAGCATACTCCTTAAAACTGAAATTCTATCTTCTTTTCTTACTTTACTTCTTCACTTTTCTATAGGCTAACTTTCTTCTACAAGCATATCTTGAATAAACGAATACAGATTCGTAGTTATTATATTATTACTAACATTTTGGATATTCTAACTTATATTTTAGTGCTTGCTACGAAAACTTATCATTAGATATTCTTTTCTTACTTTACTGCTTCACTTTTCTGAATACTTATTACTTCTCAAAGCATACTCCTTAAAAACTTATCATTAGATATTCTTTTCTTACTTTACTTCTTCACTTTTCTAAATACTTATTACTTCTTAAAGCATACTCCTTAAAACTGAAATTCTATCTTCTTTTCTTACTTTACTTCTTCACTTTTCTATAGGCTAACTTTCTTCTACAAGCATATCTTGAATAAACGAATACAGATTCGTAGTTATTATATTATTACTAACATTTTGGATATTCTAACTTATATTTTAGTGCTTGCTACGAAAACTTATCATTAGATATTCTTTTCTTACTTTACTGCTTCACTTTTCTGAATACTTATTACTTCTCAAAGCATACTCCTTAAAACTTATCATTAGATATTCTTTTCTTACTTTACTTCTTCACTTTTCTATAGGCTAACTTTCTTCTACAAGCATATCTTGAATAAACGAATACAGATTCGTAGTTATTATATTATTACTAACATTTTGGATATTCTAACTTATATTTTAGTGCTTGCTACGAAAACTTATCATTAGATATTCTTTTCTTACTTTACTGCTTCACTTTTCTGAATACTTATTACTTCTCAAAGCATACTCCTTAAAACTTATCATTAGATATTCTTTTCTTACTTTACTTCTTCACTTTTCTAAATACTTATTACTTCTTAAAGCATACTCCTTAAAACTGAAATTCTATCTTCTTTTCTTACTTTACTTCTTCACTTTTCTATAGGCTAACTTTCTTCTACAAGCATATCTTGAATAAACGAATACAGATTCGTAGTTATTATATTATTACTAACATTTTGGATATTCTAACTTATATTTTAGTGCTTGCTACGAAAACTTATCATTAGATATTCTTTTCTTACTTTACTTCTTCACTTTTCTAAATACTTATTACTTCTCAAAGCATACTCCTTAAAACTTATCATTAGATATTCTTTTCTTACTTTACTTCTTCACTTTTCTATAGGCTAACTTTCTTCTACAAGCATATCTTGAATAAACGAATACAGATTCGTAGTTATTATATTATTACTAACATTTTGGATATTCTAACTTATATTTTAGTGCTTGCTACGAAAACTTATCATTAGATATTCTTTTCTTACTTTACTGCTTCACTTTTCTGAATACTTATTACTTCTCAAAGCATACTCCTTAAAACTTATCATTAGATATTCTTTTCTTACTTTACTTCTTCACTTTTCTAAATACTTATTACTTCTTAAAGCATACTCCTTAAAACTGAAATTCTATCTTCTTTTCTTACTTTACTTCTTCACTTTTCTATAGGCTAACTTTCTTCTACAAGCATATCTTGAATAAACGAATACAGATTCGTAGTTATTATATTATTACTAACATTTTGGATATTCTAACTTATATTTTAGTGCTTGCTACGAAAACTTATCATTAGATATTCTTTTCTTACTTTACTTCTTCACTTTTCTAAATACTTATTACTTCTCAAAGCATACTCCTTAAAACTGAAATTCTATCTTCTTTTCTTACTTTACTTCTTCACTTTTCTATAGGCTAACTTTCTTCTACAAGCATATCTTGAATAAACGAATACAGATTCGTAGTTATTATATTATTACTAACATTTTGGATATTCTAACTTATATTTTAGTGCTTGCTACGAAAACTTATCATTAGATATTCTTTTCTTACTTTACTGCTTCACTTTTCTGAATACTTATTACTTCTCAAAGCATACTCCTTAAAAACTTATCATTAGATATTCTTTTCTTACTTTACTCTTCACTTTTCTATAGGCTAACTTTCTTCTACAAGCATATCTTGAATAAACGAATACAGATTCGTAGTTATTATATTATTACTAACATTTTGGATATTCTAACTT
>CAMPDV010006121.1:0-20442 GCA_946699065.1 Loxodes magnus | reverse complement strand
GTTAACTCACTCTGGTATTAAAATTTCGTATTCAACTTCCAAAACATATCAAAAACAATGTTTTTTTACTTTAAAAATTACACAACTATTTTTCATACATTGTTAACTCACTCTGGTATTAAAATTTCGTATTCAACTTCCAAAACATATCAAAAACAATGTTTTTTTTTACTTTAAAAATTACACAACTATTTTTCATACATTGTTAACTCACTCTGGTATTAAAATTTCGTATTCAACTTCCAAAACATATCAAAAACAATGTTTTTTTTTACTTTAAAAATTACACAACTATTTTTCATACATTGTTAACTCACTCTGGTATTAAAATTTCGTATTCAACTTCCAAAACATATCAAAAACAATGTTTTTTTACTTTAAAAATTACACAACTATTTTTCATACATTGTTAACTCACTCTGGTATTAAAATTTCGTATTCAACTTCCAAAACATATCAAAAACAATGTTTTTTTTTACTTTAAAAATTACACAACTATTTTTCATACATTGTTAACTCACTCTGGTATTAAAATTTCGTATTCAACTTCCAAAACATATCAAAAACAATGTTTTTTTTTACTTTAAAAATTACACAACTATTTTTCATACATTGTTAACTCACTCTGGTATTAAAATTTCGTATTCAACTTCCAAAACATATCAAAAACAATGTTTTTTTACTTTAAAAATTACACAACTATTTTTCATACATTGTTAACTCACTCTGGTATTAAAATTTCGTATTCAACTTCCAAAACATATCAAAAACAATGTTTTTTTTTACTTTAAAAATTACACAACTATTTTTCATACATTGTTAACTCACTCTGGTATTAAAATTTCGTATTCAACTTCCAAAACACTTATAAAACAATGTTTTTTTTTACTTTAAAAATTACACAACTATTTTTTATACATTGTTAACTCACTCTGGTATTAAAATTTCGTATTCAACTTCCAAAACACTTATAAAACAATGTTTTTTTTTACTTTAAAAATTACACAACTATTTTTCATACATTGTTAACTCACTCTGGTATTAAAATTTTGTATTCAACTTCCAAAACACTTATAAAACAATGTTTTTTTTTACTTTAAAAATTACACAACTATTTTTCATACATTGTTAACTCACTCTGGTATTAAAATTTCGTATTCAACTTCCAAAACATATCAAAAACAATGTTTTTTTTTACTTTAAAAATTACACAACTATTTTTCATACATTGTTAACTCACTCTGGTATTAAAATTTTGTATTCAACTTCCAAAACATATCTAAACAATGTTTTTTTTTACTTTAAAAATTACACAACTATTTTTCATACATTGTTAACTCACTCTGGTATTAAAATTTCGTATTCAACTTCCAAAACACTTATAAAACAATGTTTTTTTTTACTTTAAAAATTACACAACTATTTTTCATACATTGTTAACTCACTCTGGTATTAAAATTTCGTATTCAACTTCCAAAACACTTATAAAACAATGTTTTTTTTTACTTTAAAAATTACACAACTATTTTTCATACATTGTTAACTCACTCTGGTATTAAAATTTCGTATTCAACTTCCAAAACATATCAAAAACAATGTTTTTTTACTTTAAAAATTACACAACTATTTTTCATACATTGTTAACTCACTCTGGTATTAAAATTTCGTATTCAACTTCCAAAACACTTATAAAACAATGTTTTTTTTTACTTTAAAAATTACACAACTATTTTTCATACATTGTTAACTCACTCTGGTATTAAAATTTCGTATTCAACTTCCAAAACATATCTAAACAATGTTTTTTTTTACTTTAAAAATTACACAACTATTTTTCATACATTGTTAACTCACTCTGGTATTAAAATTTTGTATTCAACTTCCAAAACATATCTAAACAATGTTTTTTTTTACTTTAAAAATTACACAACTATTTTTCATACATTGTTAACTCACTCTGGTATTAAAATTTCGTATTCAACTTCCAAAACATATCTAAACAATGTTTTTTTTTACTTTAAAAATTACACAACTATTTTTCATACATTGTTAACTCACTCTGGTATTAAAATTTTGTATTCAACTTCCAAAACATATCTAAACAATGTTTTTTTTTACTTTAAAAATTACACAACTATTTTTCATACATTGTTAACTCACTCTGGTATTAAAATTTCGTATTCAACTTCCAAAACATATCAAAAACAATGTTTTTTTTTACTTTAAAAATTACACAACTATTTTTCATACATTGTTAACTCACTCTGGTATTAAAATTTCGTATTCAACTTCCAAAACACTTATAAAACAATGTTTTTTTTTACTTTAAAAATTACACAACTATTTTTCATACATTGTTAACTCACTCTGGTATTAAAATTTCGTATTCAACTTCCAAAACATATCAAAAACAATGTTTTTTTTACTTTAAAAATTACACAACTATTTTTCATACATTGTTAACTCACTCTGGTATTAAAATTTCGTATTCAACTTCCAAAACATATCAAAAACAATGTTTTTTTACTTTAAAAATTACACAACTATTTTTCATACATTGTTAACTCACTCTGGTATTAAAATTTCGTATTCAACTTCCAAAACATATCAAAAACAATGTTTTTTTTTACTTTAAAAATTACACAACTATTTTTCATACATTGTTAACTCACTCTGGTATTAAAATTTCGTATTCAACTTCCAAAACACTTATAAAACAATGTTTTTTTTTACTTTAAAAATTACACAACTATTTTTCATACATTGTTAACTCACTCTGGTATTAAAATTTCGTATTCAACTTCCAAAACACTTATAAAACAATGTTTTTTTTTACTTTAAAAATTACACAACTATTTTTCATACATTGTTAACTCACTCTGGTATTAAAATTTTGTATTCAACTTCCAAAACACTTATAAAACAATGTTTTTTTTTACTTTAAAAATTACACAACTATTTTTCATACATTGTTAACTCACTCTGGTATTAAAATTTCGTATTCAACTTCCAAAACATATCTAAACAATGTTTTTTTTTACTTTAAAAATTACACAACTATTTTTCATACATTGTTAACTCACTCTGGTATTAAAATTTCGTATTCAACTTCCAAAACATATCTAAACAATGTTTTTTTTTACTTTAAAAATTACACAACTATTTTTCATACATTGTTAACTCACTCTGGTATTAAAATTTCGTATTCAACTTCCAAAACATATCAAAAACAATGTTTTTTTTTACTTTAAAAATTACACAACTATTTTTCATACATTGTTAACTCACTCTGGTATTAAAATTTCGTATTCAACTTCCAAAACACTTATAAAACAATGTTTTTTTTTACTTTAAAAATTACACAACTATTTTTCATACATTGTTAACTCACTCTGGTATTAAAATTTCGTATTCAACTTCCAAAACATATCTAAACAATGTTTTTTTTTACTTTAAAAATTACACAACTATTTTTCATACATTGTTAACTCACTCTGGTATTAAAATTTCGTATTCAACTTCCAAAACATATCTAAACAATGTTTTTTTTTACTTTAAAAATTACACAACTATTTTTCATACATTGTTAACTCACTCTGGTATTAAAATTTTGTATTCAACTTCCAAAACACTTATAAAACAATGTTTTTTTTTACTTTAAAAATTACACAACTATTTTTCATACATTGTTAACTCACTCTGGTATTAAAATTTCGTATTCAACTTCCAAAACATATCTAAACAATGTTTTTTTTTACTTTAAAAATTACACAACTATTTTTCATACATTGTTAACTCACTCTGGTATTAAAATTTCGTATTCAACTTCCAAAACATATCTAAACAATGTTTTTTTTTACTTTAAAAATTACACAACTATTTTTCATACATTGTTAACTCACTCTGGTATTAAAATTTCGTATTCAACTTCCAAAACATATCAAAAACAATGTTTTTTTTTACTTTAAAAATTACACAACTATTTTTCATACATTGTTAACTCACTCTGGTATTAAAATTTCGTATTCAACTTCCAAAACACTTATAAAACAATGTTTTTTTTTACTTTAAAAATTACACAACTATTTTTCATACATTGTTAACTCACTCTGGTATTAAAATTTCGTATTCAACTTCCAAAACATATCAAAAACAATGTTTTTTTTTACTTTAAAAATTACACAACTATTTTTCATACATTGTTAACTCACTCTGGTATTAAAATTTCGTATTCAACTTCCAAAACATATCAAAAACAATGTTTTTTTTACTTTAAAAATTACACAACTATTTTTCATACATTGTTAACTCACTCTGGTATTAAAATTTCGTATTCAACTTCCAAAACATATCAAAAACAATGTTTTTTTTTACTTTAAAAATTACACAACTATTTTTCATACATTGTTAACTCACTCTGGTATTAAAATTTCGTATTCAACTTCCAAAACACTTATAAAACAATGTTTTTTTTTACTTTAAAAATTACACAACTATTTTTCATACATTGTTAACTCACTCTGGTATTAAAATTTCGTATTCAACTTCCAAAACACTTATAAAACAATGTTTTTTTTTACTTTAAAAATTACACAACTATTTTTCATACATTGTTAACTCACTTTGGTATTAAAATTTCGTATTCAACTTCCAAAACATATCAAAAACAATGTTTTTTTACTTTAAAAATTACACAACTATTTTTCATACATTGTTAACTCACTCTGGTATTAAAATTTCGTATTCAACTTCCAAAACACTTATAAAACAATGTTTTTTTTTACTTTAAAAATTACACAACTATTTTTCATACATTGTTAACTCACTCTGGTATTAAAATTTCGTATTCAACTTCCAAAACACTTATAAAACAATGTTTTTTTTTACTTTAAAAATTACACAACTATTTTTCATACATTGTTAACTCACTCTGGTATTAAAATTTTGTATTCAACTTCCAAAACATATCTAAACAATGTTTTTTTTTACTTTAAAAATTACACAACTATTTTTCATACATTGTTAACTCACTCTGGTATTAAAATTTCGTATTCAACTTCCAAAACATATCAAAAACAATGTTTTTTTTTACTTTAAAAATTACACAACTATTTTTCATACATTGTTAACTCACTCTGGTATTAAAATTTCGTATTCAACTTCCAAAACACTTATAAAACAATGTTTTTTTTTACTTTAAAAATTACACAACTATTTTTCATACATTGTTAACTCACTCTGGTATTAAAATTTCGTATTCAACTTCCAAAACATATCTAAACAATGTTTTTTTTTACTTTAAAAATTACACAACTATTTTTCATACATTGTTAACTCACTCTGGTATTAAAATTTTGTATTCAACTTCCAAAACATATCTAAACAATGTTTTTTTTTACTTTAAAAATTACACAACTATTTTTCATACATTGTTAACTCACTCTGGTATTAAAATTTCGTATTCAACTTCCAAAACATATCAAAAACAATGTTTTTTTTTACTTTAAAAATTACACAACTATTTTTCATACATTGTTAACTCACTCTGGTATTAAAATTTCGTATTCAACTTCCAAAACACTTATAAAACAATGTTTTTTTTTACTTTAAAAATTACACAACTATTTTTCATACATTGTTAACTCACTCTGGTATTAAAATTTCGTATTCAACTTCCAAAACATATCAAAAACAATGTTTTTTTTTACTTTAAAAATTACACAACTATTTTTCATACATTGTTAACTCACTCTGGTATTAAAATTTCGTATTCAACTTCCAAAACATATCAAAAACAATGTTTTTTTACTTTAAAAATTACACAACTATTTTTCATACATTGTTAACTCACTCTGGTATTAAAATTTCGTATTCAACTTCCAAAAAACTTATAAAACAATGTTTTTTTTTACTTTAAAAATTACACAACTATTTTTCATACATTGTTAACTCACTCTGGTATTAAAATTTCGTATTCAACTTCCAAAAAACTTATAAAACAATGTTTTTTTTTACTTTAAAAATTACACAACTATTTTTCATACATTGTTAACTCACTCTGGTATTAAAATTTCGTATTCAACTTCCAAAACACTTATAAAACAATGTTTTTTTTTACTTTAAAAATTACACAACTATTTTTCATACATTGTTAACTCACTTTGGTATTAAAATTTCGTATTCAACTTCCAAAACATATCAAAAACAATGTTTTTTTACTTTAAAAATTACACAACTATTTTTCATACATTGTTAACTCACTCTGGTATTAAAATTTCGTATTCAACTTCCAAAACACTTATAAAACAATGTTTTTTTTTACTTTAAAAATTACACAACTATTTTTCATACATTGTTAACTCACTCTGGTATTAAAATTTTGTATTCAACTTCCAAAACACTTATAAAACAATGTTTTTTTTTACTTTAAAAATTACACAACTATTTTTCATACATTGTTAACTCACTCTGGTATTAAAATTTCGTATTCAACTTCCAAAACACTTATAAAACAATGTTTTTTTTTACTTTAAAAATTACACAACTATTTTTCATACATTGTTAACTCACTTTGGTATTAAAATTTCGTATTCAACTTCCAAAACACTTATAAAACAATGTTTTTTTTTACTTTAAAAATTACACAACTATTTTTCATACATTGTTAACTCACTTTGGTATTAAAATTTCGTATTCAACTTCCAAAACACTTATAAAACAATGTTTTTTTTTACTTTAAAAATTACACAACTATTTTTCATACATTGTTAACTCACTCTGGTATTAAAATTTCGTATTCAACTTCCAAAACATATCAAAAACTATGCTTTTTTTTACTTTAAAAATTACACAACTATTTTTCATACATTGTTAACTCACTCTGGTATTAAAATTTCGTATTCAACTTCCAAAACATATCAAAAACAATGTTTTTTTTTACTTTAAAAATTACACAACTATTTTTCATACATTGTTAACTCACTCTGGTATTAAAATTTCGTATTCAACTTCCAAAACACTTATAAAACAATGTTTTTTTTTACTTTAAAAATTACACAACTATTTTTCATACATTGTTAACTCACTTTGGTATTAAAATTTCGTATTCAACTTCCAAAACATATCAAAAACAATGTTTTTTTACTTTAAAAATTACACAACTATTTTTCATACATTGTTAACTCACTCTGGTATTAAAATTTCGTATTCAACTTCCAAAACACTTATAAAACAATGTTTTTTTTTACTTTAAAAATTACACAACTATTTTTCATACATTGTTAACTCACTTTGGTATTAAAATTTCGTATTCAACTTCCAAAACATATCAAAAACAATGTTTTTTTACTTTAAAAATTACACAACTATTTTTCATACATTGTTAACTCACTCTGGTATTAAAATTTCGTATTCAACTTCCAAAACACTTATAAAACAATGTTTTTTTTTACTTTAAAAATTACACAACTATTTTTCATACATTGTTAACTCACTCTGGTATTAAAATTTTGTATTCAACTTCCAAAACACTTATAAAACAATGTTTTTTTTTACTTTAAAAATTACACAACTATTTTTCATACATTGTTAACTCACTCTGGTATTAAAATTTCGTATTCAACTTCCAAAACACTTATAAAACAATGTTTTTTTTTACTTTAAAAATTACACAACTATTTTTCATACATTGTTAACTCACTCTGGTATTAAAATTTCGTATTCAACTTCCAAAACATATCAAAAACAATGTTTTTTTACTTTAAAAATTACACAACTATTTTTCATACATTGTTAACTCACTCTGGTATTAAAATTTCGTATTCAACTTCCAAAAAACTTATAAAACAATGTTTTTTTTTACTTTAAAAATTACACAACTATTTTTCATACATTGTTAACTCACTCTGGTATTAAAATTTCGTATTCAACTTCCAAAACATATCAAAAACAATGTTTTTTTTTACTTTAAAAATTACACAACTATTTTTCATACATTGTTAACTCACTCTGGTATTAAAATTTCGTATTCAACTTCCAAAACACTTATAAAACAATGTTTTTTTTTACTTTAAAAATTACACAACTATTTTTCATACATTGTTAACTCACTTTGGTATTAAAATTTCGTATTCAACTTCCAAAACATATCAAAAACAATGTTTTTTTACTTTAAAAATTACACAACTATTTTTCATACATTGTTAACTCACTCTGGTATTAAAATTTCGTATTCAACTTCCAAAACACTTATAAAACAATGTTTTTTTTTACTTTAAAAATTACACAACTATTTTTCATACATTGTTAACTCACTCTGGTATTAAAATTTTGTATTCAACTTCCAAAACACTTATAAAACAATGTTTTTTTTTACTTTAAAAATTACACAACTATTTTTCATACATTGTTAACTCACTCTGGTATTAAAATTTCGTATTCAACTTCCAAAACACTTATAAAACAATGTTTTTTTTTACTTTAAAAATTACACAACTATTTTTCATACATTGTTAACTCACTTTGGTATTAAAATTTCGTATTCAACTTCCAAAACACTTATAAAACAATGTTTTTTTTTACTTTAAAAATTACACAACTATTTTTCATACATTGTTAACTCACTCTGGTATTAAAATTTCGTATTCAACTTCCAAAACATATCAAAAACAATGTTTTTTTTTACTTTAAAAATTACACAACTATTTTTCATACATTGTTAACTCACTCTGGTATTAAAATTTCGTATTCAACTTCCAAAAAACTTATAAAACAATGTTTTTTTTTACTTTAAAAATTACACAACTATTTTTCATACATTGTTAACTCACTCTGGTATTAAAATTTCGTATTCAACTTCCAAAACATATCAAAAACAATGTTTTTTTTTACTTTAAAAATTACACAACTATTTTTCATACATTGTTAACTCACTCTGGTATTAAAATTTCGTATTCAACTTCCAAAACACTTATAAAACAATGTTTTTTTTTACTTTAAAAATTACACAACTATTTTTCATACATTGTTAACTCACTTTGGTATTAAAATTTCGTATTCAACTTCCAAAACATATCAAAAACAATGTTTTTTTACTTTAAAAATTACACAACTATTTTTCATACATTGTTAACTCACTCTGGTATTAAAATTTCGTATTCAACTTCCAAAACACTTATAAAACAATGTTTTTTTTTACTTTAAAAATTACACAACTATTTTTCATACATTGTTAACTCACTCTGGTATTAAAATTTTGTATTCAACTTCCAAAACACTTATAAAACAATGTTTTTTTTTACTTTAAAAATTACACAACTATTTTTCATACATTGTTAACTCACTCTGGTATTAAAATTTCGTATTCAACTTCCAAAACACTTATAAAACAATGTTTTTTTTTACTTTAAAAATTACACAACTATTTTTCATACATTGTTAACTCACTTTGGTATTAAAATTTCGTATTCAACTTCCAAAACACTTATAAAACAATGTTTTTTTTTACTTTAAAAATTACACAACTATTTTTCATACATTGTTAACTCACTTTGGTATTAAAATTTCGTATTCAACTTCCAAAACACTTATAAAACAATGTTTTTTTTTACTTTAAAAATTACACAACTATTTTTCATACATTGTTAACTCACTCTGGTATTAAAATTTCGTATTCAACTTCCAAAACATATCAAAAACTATGCTTTTTTTTACTTTAAAAATTACACAACTATTTTTCATACATTGTTAACTCACTCTGGTATTAAAATTTCGTATTCAACTTCCAAAACATATCAAAAACAATGTTTTTTTTTACTTTAAAAATTACACAACTATTTTTCATACATTGTTAACTCACTCTGGTATTAAAATTTCGTATTCAACTTCCAAAACACTTATAAAACAATGTTTTTTTTTACTTTAAAAATTACACAACTATTTTTCATACATTGTTAACTCACTTTGGTATTAAAATTTCGTATTCAACTTCCAAAACATATCAAAAACAATGTTTTTTTACTTTAAAAATTACACAACTATTTTTCATACATTGTTAACTCACTCTGGTATTAAAATTTCGTATTCAACTTCCAAAACACTTATAAAACAATGTTTTTTTTTACTTTAAAAATTACACAACTATTTTTCATACATTGTTAACTCACTCTGGTATTAAAATTTTGTATTCAACTTCCAAAACACTTATAAAACAATGTTTTTTTTTACTTTAAAAATTACACAACTATTTTTCATACATTGTTAACTCACTCTGGTATTAAAATTTCGTATTCAACTTCCAAAACACTTATAAAACAATGTTTTTTTTTACTTTAAAAATTACACAACTATTTTTCATACATTGTTAACTCACTCTGGTATTAAAATTTCGTATTCAACTTCCAAAACATATCAAAAACAATGTTTTTTTTTACTTTAAAAATTACACAACTATTTTTCATACATTGTTAACTCACTCTGGTATTAAAATTTCGTATTCAACTTCCAAAACATATCAAAAACAATGTTTTTTTTTACTTTAAAAATTACACAACTATTTTTCATACATTGTTAACTCACTCTGGTATTAAAATTTCGTATTCAACTTCCAAAACATATCAAAAACAATGTTTTTTTTTACTTTAAAAATTACACAACTATTTTTCATACATTGTTAACTCACTCTGGTATTAAAATTTTGTATTCAACTTCCAAAACACTTATAAAACAATGTTTTTTTTTACTTTAAAAATTACACAACTATTTTTCATACATTGTTAACTCACTCTGGTATTAAAATTTCGTATTCAACTTCCAAAACATATCAAAAACAATGTTTTTTTTTACTTTAAAAATTACACAACTATTTTTCATACATTGTTAACTCACTCTGGTATTAAAATTTTGTATTCAACTTCCAAAACACTTATAAAACAATGTTTTTTTTTACTTTAAAAATTACACAACTATTTTTCATACATTGTTAACTCACTCTGGTATTAAAATTTCGTATTCAACTTCCAAAACATATCAAAAACAATGTTTTTTTTTACTTTAAAAATTACACAACTATTTTTCATACATTGTTAACTCACTCTGGTATTAAAATTTTGTATTCAACTTCCAAAACACTTATAAAACAATGTTTTTTTTTACTTTAAAAATTACACAACTATTTTTCATACATTGTTAACTCACTCTGGTATTAAAATTTCGTATTCAACTTCCAAAACACTTATAAAACAATGTTTTTTTTTACTTTAAAAATTACACAACTATTTTTCATACATTGTTAACTCACTCTGGTATTAAAATTTCGTATTCAACTTCCAAAACATATCAAAAACAATGTTTTTTTTTACTTTAAAAATTACACAACTATTTTTCATACATTGTTAACTCACTCTGGTATTAAAATTTCGTATTCAACTTCCAAAACATATCAAAAACAATGTTTTTTTTTACTTTAAAAATTACACAACTATTTTTCATACATTGTTAACTCACTCTGGTATTAAAATTTCGTATTCAACTTCCAAAACACTTATAAAACAATGTTTTTTTTTACTTTAAAAATTACACAACTATTTTTCATACATTGTTAACTCACTCTGGTATTAAAATTTCGTATTCAACTTCCAAAACATATCAAAAACAATGTTTTTTTTTACTTTAAAAATTACACAACTATTTTTCATACATTGTTAACTCACTCTGGTATTAAAATTTTGTATTCAACTTCCAAAACACTTATAAAACAATGTTTTTTTTTACTTTAAAAATTACACAACTATTTTTCATACATTGTTAACTCACTCTGGTATTAAAATTTTGTATTCAACTTCCAAAACACTTATAAAACAATGTTTTTTTTTACTTTAAAAATTACACAACTATTTTTCATACATTGTTAACTCACTCTGGTATTAAAATTTCGTATTCAACTTCCAAAACATATCAAAAACAATGTTTTTTTTTACTTTAAAAATTACACAACTATTTTTCATACATTGTTAACTCACTCTGGTATTAAAATTTCGTATTCAACTTCCAAAACACTTATAAAACAATGTTTTTTTTTACTTTAAAAATTACACAACTATTTTTCATACATTGTTAACTCACTCTGGTATTAAAATTTCGTATTCAACTTCCAAAACACTTATAAAACAATGTTTTTTTTTACTTTAAAAATTACACAACTATTTTTCATACATTGTTAACTCACTCTGGTATTAAAATTTCGTATTCAACTTCCAAAACACTTATAAAACAATGTTTTTTTTTACTTTAAAAATTACACAACTATTTTTCATACATTGTTAACTCACTCTGGTATTAAAATTTCGTATTCAACTTCCAAAACATATCAAAAACAATGTTTTTTTTTACTTTAAAAATTACACAACTATTTTTCATACATTGTTAACTCACTCTGGTATTAAAATTTCGTATTCAACTTCCAAAACACTTATAAAACAATGTTTTTTTTTACTTTAAAAATTACACAACTATTTTTCATACATTGTTAACTCACTCTGGTATTAAAATTTCGTATTCAACTTCCAAAACACTTATAAAACAATGTTTTTTTTTACTTTAAAAATTACACAACTATTTTTCATACATTGTTAACTCACTCTGGTATTAAAATTTCGTATTCAACTTCCAAAACACTTATAAAACAATGTTTTTTTTTACTTTAAAAATTACACAACTATTTTTCATACATTGTTAACTCACTTTGGTATTAAAATTTCGTATTCAACTTCCAAAACACTTATAAAACAATGTTTTTTTTTACTTTAAAAATTACACAACTATTTTTCATACATTGTTAACTCACTCTGGTATTAAAATTTCGTATTCAACTTCCAAAACATATCAAAAACAATGTTTTTTTACTTTAAAAATTACACAACTATTTTTCATACATTGTTAACTCACTCTGGTATTAAAATTTCGTATTCAACTTCCATAACATATCAAAAACAATGTTTTTTTTTACTTTAAAAATTACACAACTATTTTTCATACATTGTTAACTCACTCTGGTATTAAAATTTCGTATTCAACTTCCAAAACACTTATAAAACAATGTTTTTTTTTACTTTAAAAATTACACAACTATTTTTCATACATTGTTAACTCACTCTGGTATTAAAATTTCGTATTCAACTTCCAAAACATATCAAAAACAATGTTTTTTTTTACTTTAAAAATTACACAACTATTTTTCATACATTGTTAACTCACTCTGGTATTAAAATTTTGTATTCAACTTCCAAAACACTTATAAAACAATGTTTTTTTTTACTTTAAAAATTACACAACTATTTTTCATACATTGTTAACTCACTCTGGTATTAAAATTTCGTATTCAACTTCCAAAACACTTATAAAACAATGTTTTTTTTTACTTTAAAAATTACACAACTATTTTTCATACATTGTTAACTCACTCTGGTATTAAAATTTCGTATTCAACTTCCAAAACACTTATAAAACAATGTTTTTTTTTACTTTAAAAATTACACAACTATTTTTCATACATTGTTAACTCACTCTGGTATTAAAATTTTGTATTCAACTTCCAAAACACTTATAAAACAATGTTTTTTTACTTTAAAAATTACACAACTATTTTTCATACATTGTTAACTCACTCTGGTATTAAAATTTTGTATTCAACTTCCAAAACACTTATAAAACAATGTTTTTTTTTACTTTAAAAATTACACAACTATTTTTCATACATTGTTAACTCACTCTGGTATTAAAATTTCGTATTCAACTTCCAAAACATATCAAAAACAATGTTTTTTTTTACTTTAAAAATTACACAACTATTTTTCATACATTGTTAACTCACTCTGGTATTAAAATTTTGTATTCAACTTCCAAAACACTTATAAAACAATGTTTTTTTTTACTTTAAAAATTACACAACTATTTTTCATACATTGTTAACTCACTCTGGTATTAAAATTTCGTATTCAACTTCCAAAACACTTATAAAACAATGTTTTTTTTTACTTTAAAAATTACACAACTATTTTTCATACATTGTTAACTCACTCTGGTATTAAAATTTCGTATTCAACTTCCAAAACATATCAAAAACAATGTTTTTTTTTACTTTAAAAATTACACAACTATTTTTCATACATTGTTAACTCACTCTGGTATTAAAATTTTGTATTCAACTTCCAAAACACTTATAAAACAATGTTTTTTTACTTTAAAAATTACACAACTATTTTTCATACATTGTTAACTCACTCTGGTATTAAAATTTTGTATTCAACTTCCAAAACACTTATAAAACAATGTTTTTTTTTACTTTAAAAATTACACAACTATTTTTCATACATTGTTAACTCACTCTGGTATTAAAATTTCGTATTCAACTTCCAAAACACTTATAAAACAATGTTTTTTTTTACTTTAAAAATTACACAACTATTTTTCATACATTGTTAACTCACTCTGGTATTAAAATTTTGTATTCAACTTCCAAAACACTTATAAAACAATGTTTTTTTTTACTTTAAAAATTACACAACTATTTTTCATACATTGTTAACTCACTCTGGTATTAAAATTTCGTATTCAACTTCCAAAACATATCAAAAACAATGTTTTTTTACTTTAAAAATTACACAACTATTTTTCATACATTGTTAACTCACTCTGGTATTAAAATTTCGTATTCAACTTCCAAAACACTTATAAAACAATGTTTTTTTTTACTTTAAAAATTACACAACTATTTTTCATACATTGTTAACTCACTCTGGTATTAAAATTTCGTATTCAACTTCCAAAACACTTATAAAACAATGTTTTTTTTTACTTTAAAAATTACACAACTATTTTTCATACATTGTTAACTCACTCTGGTATTAAAATTTCGTATTCAACTTCCAAAACATATCAAAAACAATGTTTTTTTACTTTAAAAATTACACAACTATTTTTCATACATTGTTAACTCACTCTGGTATTAAAATTTCGTATTCAACTTCCAAAACATATCAAAAACAATGTTTTTTTACTTTAAAAATTACACAACTATTTTTCATACATTGTTAACTCACTCTGGTATTAAAATTTCGTATTCAACTTCCAAAACATATCAAAAACAATGTTTTTTTACTTTAAAAATTACACAACTATTTTTCATACATTGTTAACTCACTCTGGTATTAAAATTTCGTATTCAACTTCCAAAACACTTATAAAACAATGTTTTTTTTTACTTTAAAAATTACACAACTATTTTTCATACATTGTTAACTCACTCTGGTATTAAAATTTCGTATTCAACTTCCAAAACATATCAAAAACAATGTTTTTTTTTACTTTAAAAATTACACAACTATTTTTCATACATTGTTAACTCACTCTGGTATTAAAATTTTGTATTCAACTTCCAAAACACTTATAAAACAATGTTTTTTTTTACTTTAAAAATTACACAACTATTTTTCATACATTGTTAACTCACTCTGGTATTAAAATTTCGTATTCAACTTCCAAAACATATCAAAAACAATGTTTTTTTACTTTAAAAATTACACAACTGTTTTTCATACATTGTTAACTCACTCTGGTATTAAAATTTCGTATTCAACTTCCAAAACACTTATAAAACAATGTTTTTTTTTACTTTAAAAATTACACAACTATTTTTCATACATTGTTAACTCACTCTGGTATTAAAATTTCGTATTCAACTTCCAAAACATATCAAAAACAATGTTTTTTTTTACTTTAAAAATTACACAACTATTTTTCATACATTGTTAACTCACTCTGGTATTAAAATTTCGTATTCAACTTCCAAAACATATCAAAAACAATGTTTTTTTTTACTTTAAAAATTACACAACTATTTTTCATACATTGTTAACTCACTCTGGTATTAAAATTTCGTATTCAACTTCCAAAACACTTATAAAACAATGTTTTTTTTTACTTTAAAAATTACACAACTATTTTTCATACATTGTTAACTCACTCTGGTATTAAAATTTCGTATTCAACTTCCAAAACATATCAAAAACAATGTTTTTTTTTACTTTAAAAATTACACAACTATTTTTCATACATTGTTAACTCACTCTGGTATTAAAATTTCGTATTCAACTTCCAAAACATATCAAAAACAATGTTTTTTTTTACTTTAAAAATTACACAACTATTTTTCATACATTGTTAACTCACTCTGGTATTAAAATTTCGTATTCAACTTCCAAAACACTTATAAAACAATGTTTTTTTTTACTTTAAAAATTACACAACTATTTTTCATACATTGTTAACTCACTCTGGTATTAAAATTTCGTATTCAACTTCCAAAACACTTATAAAACAATGTTTTTTTTTACTTTAAAAATTACACAACTATTTTTCATACATTGTTAACTCACTCTGGTATTAAAATTTCGTATTCAACTTCCAAAACACTTATAAAACAATGTTTTTTTTTACTTTAAAAATTACACAACTATTTTTCATACATTGTTAACTCACTCTGGTATTAAAATTTCGTATTCAACTTCCAAAACACTTATAAAACAATGTTTTTTTTTACTTTAAAAATTACACAACTATTTTTCATACATTGTTAACTCACTCTGGTATTAAAATTTCGTATTCAACTTCCAAAACATATCAAAAACAATGTTTTTTTTTACTTTAAAAATTACACAACTATTTTTCATACATTGTTAACTCACTCTGGTATTAAAATTTCGTATTCAACTTCCAAAACACTTATAAAACAATGTTTTTTTTTACTTTAAAAATTACACAACTATTTTTCATACATTGTTAACTCACTCTGGTATTAAAATTTCGTATTCAACTTCCAAAACATATCAAAAACAATGTTTTTTTTTACTTTAAAAATTACACAACTATTTTTCATACATTGTTAACTCACTCTGGTATTAAAATTTCGTATTCAACTTCCAAAACATATCAAAAACAATGTTTTTTTTTACTTTAAAAATTACACAACTATTTTTCATACATTGTTAACTCACTCTGGTATTAAAATTTCGTATTCTCACTTCAAAATACTTATAAAACAATGTTTTTTTTTACTTTAAAAATTACACAACTATTTTTCATACATTGTTAACTCACTCTGGTATTAAAATTTCGTATTCAACTTCCAAAACACTTATAAAACAATGTTTTTTTTTACTTTAAAAATTACACAACTATTTTTCATACATTGTTAACTCACTCTGGTATTAAAATTTCGTATTCAACTTCCAAAACATATCAAAAACAATGTTTTTTTACTTTAAAAATTACACAACTATTTTTCATACATTGTTAACTCACTCTGGTATTAAAATTTCGTATTCAACTTCCAAAACATATCAAAAACAATGTTTTTTTACTTTAAAAATTACACAACTATTTTTCATACATTGTTAACTCACTCTGGTATTAAAATTTCGTATTCAACTTCCAAAACATATCAAAAACAATGTTTTTTTACTTTAAAAATTACACAACTATTTTTCATACATTGTTAACTCACTCTGGTATTAAAATTTCGTATTCAACTTCCAAAACACTTATAAAACAATGTTTTTTTTTACTTTAAAAATTACACAACTATTTTTCATACATTGTTAACTCACTCTGGTATTAAAATTTCGTATTCAACTTCCAAAACATATCAAAAACAATGTTTTTTTTTACTTTAAAAATTACACAACTATTTTTCATACATTGTTAACTCACTCTGGTATTAAAATTTCGTATTCAACTTCCAAAACATATCAAAAACAATGTTTTTTTTTACTTTAAAAATTACACAACTATTTTTCATACATTGTTAACTCACTCTGGTATTAAAATTTCGTATTCAACTTCCAAAACATATCAAAAACAATGTTTTTTTACTTTAAAAATTACACAACTGTTTTTCATACATTGTTAACTCACTCTGGTATTAAAATTTCGTATTCAACTTCCAAAACACTTATAAAACAATGTTTTTTTTTACTTTAAAAATTACACAACTATTTTTCATACATTGTTAACTCACTCTGGTATTAAAATTTCGTATTCAACTTCCAAAACATATCAAAAACAATGTTTTTTTTTACTTTAAAAATTACACAACTATTTTTCATACATTGTTAACTCACTCTGGTATTAAAATTTTGTATTCAACTTCCAAAACACTTATAAAACAATGTTTTTTTTTACTTTAAAAATTACACAACTATTTTTCATACATTGTTAACTCACTCTGGTATTAAAATTTCGTATTCAACTTCCAAAACACTTATAAAACAATGTTTTTTTTTACTTTAAAAATTACACAACTATTTTTCATACATTGTTAACTCACTCTGGTATTAAAATTTCGTATTCAACTTCCAAAACATATCAAAAACAATGTTTTTTTTTACTTTAAAAATTACACAACTATTTTTCATACATTGTTAACTCACTCTGGTATTAAAATTTCGTATTCAACTTCCAAAACATATCAAAAACAATGTTTTTTTTTACTTTAAAAATTACACAACTATTTTTCATACATTGTTAACTCACTCTGGTATTAAAATTTCGTATTCAACTTCCAAAACACTTATAAAACAATGTTTTTTTTTACTTTAAAAATTACACAACTATTTTTCATACATTGTTAACTCACTCTGGTATTAAAATTTCGTATTCAACTTCCAAAACATATCAAAAACAATGTTTTTTTTTACTTTAAAAATTACACAACTATTTTTCATACATTGTTAACTCACTCTGGTATTAAAATTTCGTATTCAACTTCCAAAACACTTATAAAACAATGTTTTTTTTTACTTTAAAAATTACACAACTATTTTTCATACATTGTTAACTCACTCTGGTATTAAAATTTCGTATTCAACTTCCAAAACACTTATAAAACAATGTTTTTTTTTACTTTAAAAATTACACAACTATTTTTCATACATTGTTAACTCACTCTGGTATTAAAATTTCGTATTCAACTTCCAAAACATATCAAAAACAATGTTTTTTTTTACTTTAAAAATTACACAACTATTTTTCATACATTGTTAACTCACTCTGGTATTAAAATTTCGTATTCAACTTCCAAAACATATCAAAAACAATGTTTTTTTTTACTTTAAAAATTACACAACTATTTTTCATACATTGTTAACTCACTCTGGTATTAAAATTTCGTATTCAACTTCCAAAACATATCAAAAACAATGTTTTTTTTTACTTTAAAAATTACACAACTATTTTTCATACATTGTTAACTCACTCTGGTATTAAAATTTCGTATTCAACTTCCAAAACACTTATAAAACAATGTTTTTTTTTACTTTAAAAATTACACAACTATTTTTCATACATTGTTAACTCACTCTGGTATTAAAATTTCGTATTCAACTTCCAAAACACTTATAAAACAATGTTTTTTTTTACTTTAAAAATTACACAACTATTTTTCATACATTGTTAACTCACTCTGGTATTAAAATTTCGTATTCAACTTCCAAAACATATCAAAAACAATGTTTTTTTACTTTAAAAATTACACAACTATTTTTCATACATTGTTAACTCACTCTGGTATTAAAATTTCGTATTCAACTTCCAAAACATATCAAAAACAATGTTTTTTTTTACTTTAAAAATTACACAACTATTTTTCATACATTGTTAACTCACTCTGGTATTAAAATTTCGTATTCAACTTCCAAAACATATCAAAAACAATGTTTTTTTACTTTAAAAATTACACAACTATTTTTCATACATTGTTAACTCACTCTGGTATTAAAATTTCGTATTCAACTTCCAAAACATATCAAAAACAATGTTTTTTTTTACTTTAAAAATTACACAACTATTTTTCATACATTGTTAACTCACTCTGGTATTAAAATTTCGTATTCAACTTCCAAAACACTTATAAAACAATGTTTTTTTTTACTTTAAAAATTACACAACTATTTTTCATACATTGTTAACTCACTCTGGTATTAAAATTTCGTATTCAACTTCCAAAACATATCAAAAACAATGTTTTTTTTTACTTTAAAAATTACACAACTATTTTTCATACATTGTTAACTCACTCTGGTATTAAAATTTCGTATTCAACTTCCAAAACACTTATAAAACAATGTTTTTTTTTACTTTAAAAATTACACAACTATTTTTCATACATTGTTAACTCACTCTGGTATTAAAATTTCGTATTCAACTTCCAAAACACTTATAAAACAATGTTTTTTTTTACTTTAAAAATTACACAACTATTTTTCATACATTGTTAACTCACTCTGGTATTAAAATTTCGTATTCAACTTCCAAAACATATCAAAAACAATGTTTTTTTACTTTAAAAATTACACAACTATTTTTCATACATTGTTAACTCACTCTGGTATT
>CAMPDV010006120.1:0-21955 GCA_946699065.1 Loxodes magnus | reverse complement strand
GTAGCAAGCACTAAAATATAAGTTAGTACAACCAAAATGTTAGTAATTCAAAGATAATTACGAATCTTTATTCGGTTTGTCAAGATATTCATGTAGATAAAAGTTAGCCTATTGAAAAGTGAAGAAGTAAAGTAAGAAAAGAAGATAGTATTTCAGTTTTAAGGAGTATGTTTTGAGAAGTAATAAGTATTTAGAAAAGTGAAGATGTAAAGCAAGAAAAGAATATCTAATGATAAGTTTTCGTAGCAAGCACTAAAATATAAGTTAGTACAACCAAAATGTTAGTAATTCAAAGATAATTACGAATCTGTATTCGGTTTGTCAAGAAATTCTTGTAGATAAAAGTTAGCCTATTGAAAAGTGAAGAAGTAAAGTAAGAAAAGAAGATAGTATTTCAGTTTTAAGGAGTATGTTTTGAGAAGTAATAAGTATTTAGAAAAGTGAAGATGTAAAGCAAGAAAAGAATATCTAATGATAAGTTTTCGTAGCAAGCACTAAAATATAAGTTAGTACAACCAAAATGTTAGTAATTCAAAGATAATTACGAATCTTTATTCGGTTTGTCAAGATATTCATGTAGATAAAAGTTAGCCTATTGAAAAGTGAAGAAGTAAAGTAAGAAAAGAAGATAGTATTTCAGTTTTAAGGAGTATGTTTTGAGAAGTAATAAGTATTTAGAAAAGTGAAGATGTAAAGCAAGAAAAGAATATCTAATGATAAGTTTTCGTAGCAAGCACTAAAATATAAGTTAGTACAACCAAAATGTTAGTAATTCAAAGATAATTACGAATCTTTATTCGGTTTGTCAAGATATTCATGTAGATAAAAGTTAGCCTATTGAAAAGTGAAGAAGTAAAGTAAGAAAAGAAGATAGTATTTCAGTTTTAAGGAGTATGTTTTGAGAAGTAATAAGTATTTAGAAAAGTGAAGATGTAAAGCAAGAAAAGAATATCTAATGATAAGTTTTCGTAGCAAGCACTAAAATATAAGTTAGTACAACCAAAATGTTAGTAATTCAAAGATAATTACGAATCTTTATTCGGTTTGTCAAGATATTCATGTAGATAAAAGTTAGCCTATTGAAAAGTGAAGAAGTAAAGTAAGAAAAGAAGATAGTATTTCAGTTTTAAGGAGTATGTTTTGAGAAGTAATAAGTATTTAGAAAAGTGAAGATGTAAAGCAAGAAAAGAATATCTAATGATAAGTTTTCGTAGCAAGCACTAAAATATAAGTTAGTACAACCAAAATGTTAGTAATTCAAAAATAATTACGAATCTTTATTCGGTTTGTCAAGATATTCATGTAGATAAAAGTTAGCCTATTGAAAAGTGAAGAAGTAAAGTAAGAAAAGAAGATAGTATTTCAGTTTTAAGGAGTATGTTTTGAGAAGTAATAAGTATTTAGAAAAGTGAAGATGTAAAGCAAGAAAAGAATATCTAATGATAAGTTTTCGTAGCAAGCACTAAAATATAAGTTAGTACAACCAAAATGTTAGTAATTCAAAGATAATTACGAATCTTTATTCGGTTTGTCAAGATATTCATGTAGATAAAAGTTAGCCTATTGAAAAGTGAAGAAGTAAAGTAAGAAAAGAAGATAGTATTTCAGTTTTAAGGAGTATGTTTTGAGAAGTAATAAGTATTTAGAAAAGTGAAGATGTAAAGCAAGAAAAGAATATCTAATGATAAGTTTTCGTAGCAAGCACTAAAATATAAGTTAGTACAACCAAAATGTTAGTAATTCAAAAATAATTACGAATCTGTATTCGGTTTGTCAAGAAATTCTTGTAGATAAAAGTTAGCCTATTGAAAAGTGAAGAAGTAAAGTAAGAAAAGAAGATAGTATTTCAGTTTTAAGGAGTATGTTTTGAGAAGTAATAAGTATTTAGAAAAGTGAAGATGTAAAGCAAGAAAAGAATATCTAATGATAAGTTTTCGTAGCAAGCACTAAAATATAAGTTAGTACAACCAAAATGTTAGTAATTCAAAAATAATTACGAATCTGTATTCGGTTTGTCAAGAAATTCTTGTAGATAAAAGTTAGCCTATTGAAAAGTGAAGAAGTAAAGTAAGAAAAGAAGATAGTATTTCAGTTTTAAGGAGTATGTTTTGAGAAGTAATAAGTATTTAGAAAAGTGAAGATGTAAAGCAAGAAAAGAATATCTAATGATAAGTTTTCGTAGCAAGCACTAAAATATAAGTTAGTACAACCAAAATGTTAGTAATTCAAAGATAATTACGAATCTTTATTCGGTTTGTCAAGATATTCATGTAGATAAAAGTTAGCCTATTGAAAAGTGAAGAAGTAAAGTAAGAAAAGAAGATAGTATTTCAGTTTTAAGGAGTATGTTTTGAGAAGTAATAAGTATTTAGAAAAGTGAAGATGTAAAGCAAGAAAAGAATATCTAATGATAAGTTTTCGTAGCAAGCACTAAAATATAAGTTAGTACAACCAAAATGTTAGTAATTCAAAGATAATTACGAATCTTTATTCGGTTTGTCAAGATATTCATGTAGATAAAAGTTAGCCTATTGAAAAGTGAAGAAGTAAAGTAAGAAAAGAAGATAGTATTTCAGTTTTAAGGAGTATGTTTTGAGAAGTAATAAGTATTTAGAAAAGTGAAGATGTAAAGCAAGAAAAGAATATCTAATGATAAGTTTTCGTAGCAAGCACTAAAATATAAGTTAGTACAACCAAAATGTTAGTAATTCAAAGATAATTACGAATCTTTATTCGGTTTGTCAAGATATTCATGTAGATAAAAGTTAGCCTATTGAAAAGTGAAGAAGTAAAGTAAGAAAAGAAGATAGTATTTCAGTTTTAAGGAGTATGTTTTGAGAAGTAATAAGTATTTAGAAAAGTGAAGATGTAAAGCAAGAAAAGAATATCTAATGATAAGTTTTCGTAGCAAGCACTAAAATATAAGTTAGTACAACCAAAATGTTAGTAATTCAAAAATAATTACGAATCTGTATTCGGTTTGTCAAGAAATTCTTGTAGATAAAAGTTAGCCTATTGAAAAGTGAAGAAGTAAAGTAAGAAAAGAAGATAGTATTTCAGTTTTAAGGAGTATGTTTTGAGAAGTAATAAGTATTTAGAAAAGTGAAGATGTAAAGCAAGAAAAGAATATCTAATGATAAGTTTTCGTAGCAAGCACTAAAATATAAGTTAGTACAACCAAAATGTTAGTAATTCAAAAATAATTACGAATCTGTATTCGGTTTGTCAAGAAATTCTTGTAGATAAAAGTTAGCCTATTGAAAAGTGAAGAAGTAAAGTAAGAAAAGAAGATAGTATTTCAGTTTTAAGGAGTATGTTTTGAGAAGTAATAAGTATTTAGAAAAGTGAAGATGTAAAGCAAGAAAAGAATATCTAATGATAAGTTTTCGTAGCAAGCACTAAAATATAAGTTAGTACAACCAAAATGTTAGTAATTCAAAAATAATTACGAATCTGTATTCGGTTTGTCAAGAAATTCTTGTAGATAAAAGTTAGCCTATTGAAAAGTGAAGAAGTAAAGTAAGAAAAGAAGATAGTATTTCAGTTTTAAGGAGTATGTTTTGAGAAGTAATAAGTATTTAGAAAAGTGAAGATGTAAAGCAAGAAAAGAATATCTAATGATAAGTTTTCGTAGCAAGCACTAAAATATAAGTTAGTACAACCAAAATGTTAGTAATTCAAAGATAATTACGAATCTTTATTCGGTTTGTCAAGATATTCTTGTAGATAAAAGTTAGCCTATTGAAAAGTGAAGAAGTAAAGTAAGAAAAGAAGATAGTATTTCAGTTTTAAGGAGTATGTTTTGAGAAGTAATAAGTATTTAGAAAAGTGAAGATGTAAAGCAAGAAAAGAATATCTAATGATAAGTTTTCGTAGCAAGCACTAAAATATAAGTTAGTACAACCAAAATGTTAGTAATTCAAAAATAATTACGAATCTGTATTCGGTTTGTCAAGAAATTCTTGTAGATAAAAGTTAGCCTATTGAAAAGTGAAGAAGTAAAGTAAGAAAAGAAGATAGTATTTCAGTTTTAAGGAGTATGTTTTGAGAAGTAATAAGTATTTAGAAAAGTGAAGATGTAAAGCAAGAAAAGAATATCTAATGATAAGTTTTCGTAGCAAGCACTAAAATATAAGTTAGTACAACCAAAATGTTAGTAATTCAAAAATAATTACGAATCTGTATTCGGTTTGTCAAGAAATTCTTGTAGATAAAAGTTAGCCTATTGAAAAGTGAAGAAGTAAAGTAAGAAAAGAAGATAGTATTTCAGTTTTAAGGAGTATGTTTTGAGAAGTAATAAGTATTTAGAAAAGTGAAGATGTAAAGCAAGAAAAGAATATCTAATGATAAGTTTTCGTAGCAAGCACTAAAATATAAGTTAGTACAACCAAAATGTTAGTAATTCAAAAATAATTACGAATCTGTATTCGGTTTGTCAAGAAATTCTTGTAGATAAAAGTTAGCCTATTGAAAAGTGAAGAAGTAAAGTAAGAAAAGAAGATAGTATTTCAGTTTTAAGGAGTATGTTTTGAGAAGTAATAAGTATTTAGAAAAGTGAAGATGTAAAGCAAGAAAAGAATATCTAATGATAAGTTTTCGTAGCAAGCACTAAAATATAAGTTAGTACAACCAAAATGTTAGTAATTCAAAGATAATTACGAATCTTTATTCGGTTTGTCAAGATATTCTTGTAGATAAAAGTTAGCCTATTGAAAAGTGAAGAAGTAAAGTAAGAAAAGAAGATAGTATTTCAGTTTTAAGGAGTATGTTTTGAGAAGTAATAAGTATTTAGAAAAGTGAAGATGTAAAGCAAGAAAAGAATATCTAATGATAAGTTTTCGTAGCAAGCACTAAAATATAAGTTAGTACAACCAAAATGTTAGTAATTCAAAAATAATTACGAATCTGTATTCGGTTTGTCAAGAAATTCTTGTAGATAAAAGTTAGCCTATTGAAAAGTGAAGAAGTAAAGTAAGAAAAGAAGATAGTATTTCAGTTTTAAGGAGTATGTTTTGAGAAGTAATAAGTATTTAGAAAAGTGAAGATGTAAAGCAAGAAAAGAATATCTAATGATAAGTTTTCGTAGCAAGCACTAAAATATAAGTTAGTACAACCAAAATGTTAGTAATTCAAAAATAATTACGAATCTGTATTCGGTTTGTCAAGAAATTCTTGTAGATAAAAGTTAGCCTATTGAAAAGTGAAGAAGTAAAGTAAGAAAAGAAGATAGTATTTCAGTTTTAAGGAGTATGTTTTGAGAAGTAATAAGTATTTAGAAAAGTGAAGATGTAAAGCAAGAAAAGAATATCTAATGATAAGTTTTCGTAGCAAGCACTAAAATATAAGTTAGTACAACCAAAATGTTAGTAATTCAAAAATAATTACGAATCTGTATTCGGTTTGTCAAGAAATTCTTGTAGATAAAAGTTAGCCTATTGAAAAGTGAAGAAGTAAAGTAAGAAAAGAAGATAGTATTTCAGTTTTAAGGAGTATGTTTTGAGAAGTAATAAGTATTTAGAAAAGTGAAGATGTAAAGCAAGAAAAGAATATCTAATGATAAGTTTTCGTAGCAAGCACTAAAATATAAGTTAGTACAACCAAAATGTTAGTAATTCAAAAATAATTACGAATCTGTATTCGGTTTGTCAAGAAATTCTTGTAGATAAAAGTTAGCCTATTGAAAAGTGAAGAAGTAAAGTAAGAAAAGAAGATAGTATTTCAGTTTTAAGGAGTATGTTTTGAGAAGTAATAAGTATTTAGAAAAGTGAAGATGTAAAGCAAGAAAAGAATATCTAATGATAAGTTTTCGTAGCAAGCACTAAAATATAAGTTAGTACAACCAAAATGTTAGTAATTCAAAAATAATTACGAATCTGTATTCGGTTTGTCAAGAAATTCTTGTAGATAAAAGTTAGCCTATTGAAAAGTGAAGAAGTAAAGTAAGAAAAGAAGATAGTATTTCAGTTTTAAGGAGTATGTTTTGAGAAGTAATAAGTATTTAGAAAAGTGAAGATGTAAAGCAAGAAAAGAATATCTAATGATAAGTTTTCGTAGCAAGCACTAAAATATAAGTTAGTACAACCAAAATGTTAGTAATTCAAAAATAATTACGAATCTGTATTCGGTTTGTCAAGAAATTCTTGTAGATAAAAGTTAGCCTATTGAAAAGTGAAGAAGTAAAGTAAGAAAAGAAGATAGTATTTCAGTTTTAAGGAGTATGTTTTGAGAAGTAATAAGTATTTAGAAAAGTGAAGATGTAAAGCAAGAAAAGAATATCTAATGATAAGTTTTCGTAGCAAGCACTAAAATATAAGTTAGTACAACCAAAATGTTAGTAATTCAAAAATAATTACGAATCTGTATTCGGTTTGTCAAGATATTCTTGTAGATAAAAGTTAGCCTATTGAAAAGTGAAGAAGTAAAGTAAGAAAAGAAGATAGTATTTCAGTTTTAAGGAGTATGTTTTGAGAAGTAATAAGTATTTAGAAAAGTGAAGATGTAAAGCAAGAAAAGAATATCTAATGATAAGTTTTCGTAGCAAGCACTAAAATATAAGTTAGTACAACCAAAATGTTAGTAATTCAAAAATAATTACGAATCTGTATTCGGTTTGTCAAGAAATTCTTGTAGATAAAAGTTAGCCTATTGAAAAGTGAAGAAGTAAAGTAAGAAAAGAAGATAGTATTTCAGTTTTAAGGAGTATGTTTTGAGAAGTAATAAGTATTTAGAAAAGTGAAGATGTAAAGCAAGAAAAGAATATCTAATGATAAGTTTTCGTAGCAAGCACTAAAATATAAGTTAGTACAACCAAAATGTTAGTAATTCAAAAATAATTACGAATCTGTATTCGGTTTGTCAAGAAATTCTTGTAGATAAAAGTTAGCCTATTGAAAAGTGAAGAAGTAAAGTAAGAAAAGAAGATAGTATTTCAGTTTTAAGGAGTATGTTTTGAGAAGTAATAAGTATTTAGAAAAGTGAAGATGTAAAGCAAGAAAAGAATATCTAATGATAAGTTTTCGTAGCAAGCACTAAAATATAAGTTAGTACAACCAAAATGTTAGTAATTCAAAAATAATTACGAATCTGTATTCGGTTTGTCAAGAAATTCTTGTAGATAAAAGTTAGCCTATTGAAAAGTGAAGAAGTAAAGTAAGAAAAGAAGATAGTATTTCAGTTTTAAGGAGTATGTTTTGAGAAGTAATAAGTATTTAGAAAAGTGAAGATGTAAAGCAAGAAAAGAATATCTAATGATAAGTTTTCGTAGCAAGCACTAAAATATAAGTTAGTACAACCAAAATGTTAGTAATTCAAAAATAATTACGAATCTGTATTCGGTTTGTCAAGAAATTCTTGTAGATAAAAGTTAGCCTATTGAAAAGTGAAGAAGTAAAGTAAGAAAAGAAGATAGTATTTCAGTTTTAAGGAGTATGTTTTGAGAAGTAATAAGTATTTAGAAAAGTGAAGATGTAAAGCAAGAAAAGAATATCTAATGATAAGTTTTCGTAGCAAGCACTAAAATATAAGTTAGTACAACCAAAATGTTAGTAATTCAAAAATAATTACGAATCTGTATTCGGTTTGTCAAGAAATTCTTGTAGATAAAAGTTAGCCTATTGAAAAGTGAAGAAGTAAAGTAAGAAAAGAAGATAGTATTTCAGTTTTAAGGAGTATGTTTTGAGAAGTAATAAGTATTTAGAAAAGTGAAGATGTAAAGCAAGAAAAGAATATCTAATGATAAGTTTTCGTAGCAAGCACTAAAATATAAGTTAGTACAACCAAAATGTTAGTAATTCAAAAATAATTACGAATCTGTATTCGGTTTGTCAAGATATTCTTGTAGATAAAAGTTAGCCTATTGAAAAGTGAAGAAGTAAAGTAAGAAAAGAAGATAGTATTTCAGTTTTAAGGAGTATGTTTTGAGAAGTAATAAGTATTTAGAAAAGTGAAGATGTAAAGCAAGAAAAGAATATCTAATGATAAGTTTTCGTAGCAAGCACTAAAATATAAGTTAGTACAACCAAAATGTTAGTAATTCAAAAATAATTACGAATCTGTATTCGGTTTGTCAAGAAATTCTTGTAGATAAAAGTTAGCCTATTGAAAAGTGAAGAAGTAAAGTAAGAAAAGAAGATAGTATTTCAGTTTTAAGGAGTATGTTTTGAGAAGTAATAAGTATTTAGAAAAGTGAAGATGTAAAGCAAGAAAAGAATATCTAATGATAAGTTTTCGTAGCAAGCACTAAAATATAAGTTAGTACAACCAAAATGTTAGTAATTCAAAAATAATTACGAATCTGTATTCGGTTTGTCAAGAAATTCTTGTAGATAAAAGTTAGCCTATTGAAAAGTGAAGAAGTAAAGTAAGAAAAGAAGATAGTATTTCAGTTTTAAGGAGTATGTTTTGAGAAGTAATAAGTATTTAGAAAAGTGAAGATGTAAAGCAAGAAAAGAATATCTAATGATAAGTTTTCGTAGCAAGCACTAAAATATAAGTTAGTACAACCAAAATGTTAGTAATTCAAAAATAATTACGAATCTGTATTCGGTTTGTCAAGAAATTCTTGTAGATAAAAGTTAGCCTATTGAAAAGTGAAGAAGTAAAGTAAGAAAAGAAGATAGTATTTCAGTTTTAAGGAGTATGTTTTGAGAAGTAATAAGTATTTAGAAAAGTGAAGATGTAAAGCAAGAAAAGAATATCTAATGATAAGTTTTCGTAGCAAGCACTAAAATATAAGTTAGTACAACCAAAATGTTAGTAATTCAAAAATAATTACGAATCTGTATTCGGTTTGTCAAGATTTTCTTGTAGATAAAAGTTAGCCTATTGAAAAGTGAAGAAGTAAAGTAAGAAAAGAAGATAGTATTTCAGTTTTAAGGAGTATGTTTTGAGAAGTAATAAGTATTTAGAAAAGTGAAGATGTAAAGCAAGAAAAGAATATCTAATGATAAGTTTTCGTAGCAAGCACTAAAATATAAGTTAGTACAACCAAAATGTTAGTAATTCAAAAATAATTACGAATCTGTATTCGGTTTGTCAAGAAATTCTTGTAGATAAAAGTTAGCCTATTGAAAAGTGAAGAAGTAAAGTAAGAAAAGAAGATAGTATTTCAGTTTTAAGGAGTATGTTTTGAGAAGTAATAAGTATTTAGAAAAGTGAAGATGTAAAGCAAGAAAAGAATATCTAATGATAAGTTTTCGTAGCAAGCACTAAAATATAAGTTAGTACAACCAAAATGTTAGTAATTCAAAGATAATTACGAATCTTTATTCGGTTTGTCAAGATATTCTTGTAGATAAAAGTTAGCCTATTGAAAAGTGAAGAAGTAAAGTAAGAAAAGAAGATAGTATTTCAGTTTTAAGGAGTATGTTTTGAGAAGTAATAAGTATTTAGAAAAGTGAAGATGTAAAGCAAGAAAAGAATATCTAATGATAAGTTTTCGTAGCAAGCACTAAAATATAAGTTAGTACAACCAAAATGTTAGTAATTCAAAAATAATTACGAATCTGTATTCGGTTTGTCAAGAAATTCTTGTAGATAAAAGTTAGCCTATTGAAAAGTGAAGAAGTAAAGTAAGAAAAGAAGATAGTATTTCAGTTTTAAGGAGTATGTTTTGAGAAGTAATAAGTATTTAGAAAAGTGAAGATGTAAAGCAAGAAAAGAATATCTAATGATAAGTTTTCGTAGCAAGCACTAAAATATAAGTTAGTACAACCAAAATGTTAGTAATTCAAAAATAATTACGAATCTGTATTCGGTTTGTCAAGAAATTCTTGTAGATAAAAGTTAGCCTATTGAAAAGTGAAGAAGTAAAGTAAGAAAAGAAGATAGTATTTCAGTTTTAAGGAGTATGTTTTGAGAAGTAATAAGTATTTAGAAAAGTGAAGATGTAAAGCAAGAAAAGAATATCTAATGATAAGTTTTCGTAGCAAGCACTAAAATATAAGTTAGTACAACCAAAATGTTAGTAATTCAAAAATAATTACGAATCTGTATTCGGTTTGTCAAGAAATTCTTGTAGATAAAAGTTAGCCTATTGAAAAGTGAAGAAGTAAAGTAAGAAAAGAAGATAGTATTTCAGTTTTAAGGAGTATGTTTTGAGAAGTAATAAGTATTTAGAAAAGTGAAGATGTAAAGCAAGAAAAGAATATCTAATGATAAGTTTTCGTAGCAAGCACTAAAATATAAGTTAGTACAACCAAAATGTTAGTAATTCAAAAATAATTACGAATCTGTATTCGGTTTGTCAAGAAATTCTTGTAGATAAAAGTTAGCCTATTGAAAAGTGAAGAAGTAAAGTAAGAAAAGAAGATAGTATTTCAGTTTTAAGGAGTATGTTTTGAGAAGTAATAAGTATTTAGAAAAGTGAAGATGTAAAGCAAGAAAAGAATATCTAATGATAAGTTTTCGTAGCAAGCACTAAAATATAAGTTAGTACAACCAAAATGTTAGTAATTCAAAAATAATTACGAATCTGTATTCGGTTTGTCAAGAAATTCTTGTAGATAAAAGTTAGCCTATTGAAAAGTGAAGAAGTAAAGTAAGAAAAGAAGATAGTATTTCAGTTTTAAGGAGTATGTTTTGAGAAGTAATAAGTATTTAGAAAAGTGAAGATGTAAAGCAAGAAAAGAATATCTAATGATAAGTTTTCGTAGCAAGCACTAAAATATAAGTTAGTACAACCAAAATGTTAGTAATTCAAAAATAATTACGAATCTGTATTCGGTTTGTCAAGAAATTCTTGTAGATAAAAGTTAGCCTATTGAAAAGTGAAGAAGTAAAGTAAGAAAAGAAGATAGTATTTCAGTTTTAAGGAGTATGTTTTGAGAAGTAATAAGTATTTAGAAAAGTGAAGATGTAAAGCAAGAAAAGAATATCTAATGATAAGTTTTCGTAGCAAGCACTAAAATATAAGTTAGTACAACCAAAATGTTAGTAATTCAAAAATAATTACGAATCTGTATTCGGTTTGTCAAGAAATTCTTGTAGATAAAAGTTAGCCTATTGAAAAGTGAAGAAGTAAAGTAAGAAAAGAAGATAGTATTTCAGTTTTAAGGAGTATGTTTTGAGAAGTAATAAGTATTTAGAAAAGTGAAGATGTAAAGCAAGAAAAGAATATCTAATGATAAGTTTTCGTAGCAAGCACTAAAATATAAGTTAGTACAACCAAAATGTTAGTAATTCAAAGATAATTACGAATCTTTATTCGGTTTGTCAAGATATTCTTGTAGATAAAAGTTAGCCTATTGAAAAGTGAAGAAGTAAAGTAAGAAAAGAAGATAGTATTTCAGTTTTAAGGAGTATGTTTTGAGAAGTAATAAGTATTTAGAAAAGTGAAGATGTAAAGCAAGAAAAGAATATCTAATGATAAGTTTTCGTAGCAAGCACTAAAATATAAGTTAGTACAACCAAAATGTTAGTAATTCAAAAATAATTACGAATCTGTATTCGGTTTGTCAAGAAATTCTTGTAGATAAAAGTTAGCCTATTGAAAAGTGAAGAAGTAAAGTAAGAAAAGAAGATAGTATTTCAGTTTTAAGGAGTATGTTTTGAGAAGTAATAAGTATTTAGAAAAGTGAAGATGTAAAGCAAGAAAAGAATATCTAATGATAAGTTTTCGTAGCAAGCACTAAAATATAAGTTAGTACAACCAAAATGTTAGTAATTCAAAAATAATTACGAATCTGTATTCGGTTTGTCAAGAAATTCTTGTAGATAAAAGTTAGCCTATTGAAAAGTGAAGAAGTAAAGTAAGAAAAGAAGATAGTATTTCAGTTTTAAGGAGTATGTTTTGAGAAGTAATAAGTATTTAGAAAAGTGAAGATGTAAAGCAAGAAAAGAATATCTAATGATAAGTTTTCGTAGCAAGCACTAAAATATAAGTTAGTACAACCAAAATGTTAGTAATTCAAAAATAATTACGAATCTGTATTCGGTTTGTCAAGAAATTCTTGTAGATAAAAGTTAGCCTATTGAAAAGTGAAGAAGTAAAGTAAGAAAAGAAGATAGTATTTCAGTTTTAAGGAGTATGTTTTGAGAAGTAATAAGTATTTAGAAAAGTGAAGATGTAAAGCAAGAAAAGAATATCTAATGATAAGTTTTCGTAGCAAGCACTAAAATATAAGTTAGTACAACCAAAATGTTAGTAATTCAAAGATAATTACGAATCTTTATTCGGTTTGTCAAGATATTCTTGTAGATAAAAGTTAGCCTATTGAAAAGTGAAGAAGTAAAGTAAGAAAAGAAGATAGTATTTCAGTTTTAAGGAGTATGTTTTGAGAAGTAATAAGTATTTAGAAAAGTGAAGATGTAAAGCAAGAAAAGAATATCTAATGATAAGTTTTCGTAGCAAGCACTAAAATATAAGTTAGTACAACCAAAATGTTAGTAATTCAAAAATAATTACGAATCTGTATTCGGTTTGTCAAGAAATTCTTGTAGATAAAAGTTAGCCTATTGAAAAGTGAAGAAGTAAAGTAAGAAAAGAAGATAGTATTTCAGTTTTAAGGAGTATGTTTTGAGAAGTAATAAGTATTTAGAAAAGTGAAGATGTAAAGCAAGAAAAGAATATCTAATGATAAGTTTTCGTAGCAAGCACTAAAATATAAGTTAGTACAACCAAAATGTTAGTAATTCAAAGATAATTACGAATCTTTATTCGGTTTGTCAAGATATTCTTGTAGATAAAAGTTAGCCTATTGAAAAGTGAAGAAGTAAAGTAAGAAAAGAAGATAGTATTTCAGTTTTAAGGAGTATGTTTTGAGAAGTAATAAGTATTTAGAAAAGTGAAGATGTAAAGCAAGAAAAGAATATCTAATGATAAGTTTTCGTAGCAAGCACTAAAATATAAGTTAGTACAACCAAAATGTTAGTAATTCAAAAATAATTACGAATCTGTATTCGGTTTGTCAAGAAATTCTTGTAGATAAAAGTTAGCCTATTGAAAAGTGAAGAAGTAAAGTAAGAAAAGAAGATAGTATTTCAGTTTTAAGGAGTATGTTTTGAGAAGTAATAAGTATTTAGAAAAGTGAAGATGTAAAGCAAGAAAAGAATATCTAATGATAAGTTTTCGTAGCAAGCACTAAAATATAAGTTAGTACAACCAAAATGTTAGTAATTCAAAGATAATTACGAATCTGTATTCGGTTTGTCAAGAAATTCTTGTAGATAAAAGTTAGCCTATTGAAAAGTGAAGAAGTAAAGTAAGAAAAGAAGATAGTATTTCAGTTTTAAGGAGTATGTTTTGAGAAGTAATAAGTATTTAGAAAAGTGAAGATGTAAAGCAAGAAAAGAATATCTAATGATAAGTTTTCGTAGCAAGCACTAAAATATAAGTTAGTACAACCAAAATGTTAGTAATTCAAAAATAATTACGAATCTGTATTCGGTTTGTCAAGAAATTCTTGTAGATAAAAGTTAGCCTATTGAAAAGTGAAGAAGTAAAGTAAGAAAAGAAGATAGTATTTCAGTTTTAAGGAGTATGTTTTGAGAAGTAATAAGTATTTAGAAAAGTGAAGATGTAAAGCAAGAAAAGAATATCTAATGATAAGTTTTCGTAGCAAGCACTAAAATATAAGTTAGTACAACCAAAATGTTAGTAATTCAAAAATAATTACGAATCTGTATTCGGTTTGTCAAGAAATTCTTGTAGATAAAAGTTAGCCTATTGAAAAGTGAAGAAGTAAAGTAAGAAAAGAAGATAGTATTTCAGTTTTAAGGAGTATGTTTTGAGAAGTAATAAGTATTTAGAAAAGTGAAGATGTAAAGCAAGAAAAGAATATCTAATGATAAGTTTTCGTAGCAAGCACTAAAATATAAGTTAGTACAACCAAAATGTTAGTAATTCAAAAATAATTACGAATCTGTATTCGGTTTGTCAAGAAATTCTTGTAGATAAAAGTTAGCCTATTGAAAAGTGAAGAAGTAAAGTAAGAAAAGAAGATAGTATTTCAGTTTTAAGGAGTATGTTTTGAGAAGTAATAAGTATTTAGAAAAGTGAAGATGTAAAGCAAGAAAAGAATATCTAATGATAAGTTTTCGTAGCAAGCACTAAAATATAAGTTAGTACAACCAAAATGTTAGTAATTCAAAGATAATTACGAATCTTTATTCGGTTTGTCAAGATATTCTTGTAGATAAAAGTTAGCCTATTGAAAAGTGAAGAAGTAAAGTAAGAAAAGAAGATAGTATTTCAGTTTTAAGGAGTATGTTTTGAGAAGTAATAAGTATTTAGAAAAGTGAAGATGTAAAGCAAGAAAAGAATATCTAATGATAAGTTTTCGTAGCAAGCACTAAAATATAAGTTAGTACAACCAAAATGTTAGTAATTCAAAAATAATTACGAATCTGTATTCGGTTTGTCAAGAAATTCTTGTAGATAAAAGTTAGCCTATTGAAAAGTGAAGAAGTAAAGTAAGAAAAGAAGATAGTATTTCAGTTTTAAGGAGTATGTTTTGAGAAGTAATAAGTATTTAGAAAAGTGAAGATGTAAAGCAAGAAAAGAATATCTAATGATAAGTTTTCGTAGCAAGCACTAAAATATAAGTTAGTACAACCAAAATGTTAGTAATTCAAAGATAATTACGAATCTTTATTCGGTTTGTCAAGATATTCTTGTAGATAAAAGTTAGCCTATTGAAAAGTGAAGAAGTAAAGTAAGAAAAGAAGATAGTATTTCAGTTTTAAGGAGTATGTTTTGAGAAGTAATAAGTATTTAGAAAAGTGAAGATGTAAAGCAAGAAAAGAATATCTAATGATAAGTTTTCGTAGCAAGCACTAAAATATAAGTTAGTACAACCAAAATGTTAGTAATTCAAAAATAATTACGAATCTGTATTCGGTTTGTCAAGAAATTCTTGTAGATAAAAGTTAGCCTATTGAAAAGTGAAGAAGTAAAGTAAGAAAAGAAGATAGTATTTCAGTTTTAAGGAGTATGTTTTGAGAAGTAATAAGTATTTAGAAAAGTAAAGAAGTAAAGTAAGAAAAGAAGATAGAATTTCAGTTTTAAGGAGTATGCTTTGAGAAGTAATAAGTATTTAGAAAAGTAAAGAAGTAAAGTAAGAAAAGAAGATAGAATTTCAGTTTTAAGGAGTATGCTTTGAGAAGTAATAAGTATTTAGAAAAGTGAAGAAGTAAAGTAAGAAAAGAAGATAGAATTTCAGTTTTAAGGAGTATGCTTTGAGAAGTAATAAGTATTTAGAAAAGTAAAGAAGTAAAGTAAGAAAAGAAGATAGAATTTCAGTTTTAAGGAGTATGCTTTGAGAAGTAATAAGTATTTAGAAAAGTGAAGAAGTAAAGTAAGAAAAGAAGATAGAATTTCAGTTTTAAGGAGTATGCTTTGAGAAGTAATAAGTATTTAGAAAAGTAAAGAAGTAAAGTAAGAAAAGAAGATAGAATTTCAGTTTTAAGGAGTATGCTTTGAGAAGTAATAAGTATTTAGAAAAGTAAAGAAGTAAAGTAAGAAAAGAAGATAGAATTTCAGTTTTAAGGAGTATGCTTTGAGAAGTAATAAGTATTTAGAAAAGTGAAGATGTAAAGCAAGAAAAGAATATCTAATGATAAGTTTTCGTAGCAAGCACTAAAATATAAGTTAGTACAACCAAAATGTTAGTAATTCAAAAATAATTACGAATCTGTATTCGGTTTGTCAAGAAATTCTTGTAGATAAAAGTTAGCCTATTGAAAAGTGAAGAAGTAAAGTAAGAAAAGAAGATAGTATTTCAGTTTTAAGGAGTATGTTTTGAGAAGTAATAAGTATTTAGAAAAGTGAAGATGTAAAGCAAGAAAAGAATATCTAATGATAAGTTTTCGTAGCAAGCACTAAAATATAAGTTAGTACAACCAAAATGTTAGTAATTCAAAAATAATTACGAATCTGTATTCGGTTTGTCAAGAAATTCTTGTAGATAAAAGTTAGCCTATTGAAAAGTGAAGAAGTAAAGTAAGAAAAGAAGATAGTATTTCAGTTTTAAGGAGTATGTTTTGAGAAGTAATAAGTATTTAGAAAAGTGAAGATGTAAAGCAAGAAAAGAATATCTAATGATAAGTTTTCGTAGCAAGCACTAAAATATAAGTTAGTACAACCAAAATGTTAGTAATTCAAAAATAATTACGAATCTGTATTCGGTTTGTCAAGAAATTCTTGTAGATAAAAGTTAGCCTATTGAAAAGTGAAGAAGTAAAGTAAGAAAAGAAGATAGTATTTCAGTTTTAAGGAGTATGTTTTGAGAAGTAATAAGTATTTAGAAAAGTAAAGAAGTAAAGTAAGAAAAGAAGATAGAATTTCAGTTTTAAGGAGTATGCTTTGAGAAGTAATAAGTATTTAGAAAAGTGAAGAAGTAAAGTAAGAAAAGAAGATAGTATTTCAGTTTTAAGGAGTATGTTTTGAGAAGTAATAAGTATTTAGAAAAGTAAAGAAGTAAAGTAAGAAAAGAAGATAGAATTTCAGTTTTAAGGAGTATGCTTTGAGAAGTAATAAGTATTTAGAAAAGTAAAGAAGTAAAGTAAGAAAAGAAGATAGAATTTCAGTTTTAAGGAGTATGCTTTGAGAAGTAATAAGTATTTAGAAAAGTGAAGAAGTAAAGTAAGAAAAGAAGATAGAATTTCAGTTTTAAGGAGTATGCTTTGAGAAGTAATAAGTATTTAGAAAAGTAAAGAAGTAAAGTAAGAAAAGAAGATAGAATTTCAGTTTTAAGGAGTATGCTTTGAGAAGTAATAAGTATTTAGAAAAGTGAAGAAGTAAAGTAAGAAAAGAATATCTAATGATAAGTTTTCGTAGCAAGCACTAAAATATAAGTTAGTACAACCAAAATGTTAGTAATTCAAAAATAATTACGAATCTGTATTCGGTTTGTCAAGAAATTCTTGTAGATAAAAGTTAGCCTATTGAAAAGTGAAGAAGTAAAGTAAGAAAAGAAGATAGTATTTCAGTTTTAAGGAGTATGTTTTGAGAAGTAATAAGTATTTAGAAAAGTAAAGAAGTAAAGTAAGAAAAGAAGATAGAATTTCAGTTTTAAGGAGTATGCTTTGAGAAGTAATAAGTATTTAGAAAAGTGAAGAAGTAAAGTAAGAAAAGAAGATAGAATTTCAGTTTTAAGGAGTATGCTTTGAGAAGTAATAAGTATTTAGAAAAGTAAAGAAGTAAAGTAAGAAAAGAAGATAGAATTTCAGTTTTAAGGAGTATGCTTTGAGAAGTAATAAGTATTTAGAAAAGTAAAGAAGTAAAGTAAGAAAAGAAGATAGAATTTCAGTTTTAAGGAGTATGCTTTGAGAAGTAATAAGTATTTAGAAAAGTGAAGATGTAAAGCAAGAAAAGAATATCTAATGATAAGTTTTCGTAGCAAGCACTAAAATATAAGTTAGTACAACCAAAATGTTAGTAATTCAAAAATAATTACGAATCTGTATTCGGTTTGTCAAGAAATTCTTGTAGATAAAAGTTAGCCTATTGAAAAGTGAAGAAGTAAAGTAAGAAAAGAAGATAGTATTTCAGTTTTAAGGAGTATGTTTTGAGAAGTAATAAGTATTTAGAAAAGTGAAGATGTAAAGCAAGAAAAGAATATCTAATGATAAGTTTTCGTAGCAAGCACTAAAATATAAGTTAGTACAACCAAAATGTTAGTAATTCAAAAATAATTACGAATCTGTATTCGGTTTGTCAAGAAATTCTTGTAGATAAAAGTTAGCCTATTGAAAAGTGAAGAAGTAAAGTAAGAAAAGAAGATAGTATTTCAGTTTTAAGGAGTATGTTTTGAGAAGTAATAAGTATTTAGAAAAGTAAAGAAGTAAAGTAAGAAAAGAAGATAGAATTTCAGTTTTAAGGAGTATGCTTTGAGAAGTAATAAGTATTTAGAAAAGTAAAGAAGTAAAGTAAGAAAAGAAGATAGAATTTCAGTTTTAAGGAGTATGCTTTGAGAAGTAATAAGTATTTAGAAAAGTGAAGAAGTAAAGTAAGAAAAGAAGATAGAATTTCAGTTTTAAGGAGTATGCTTTGAGAAGTAATAAGTATTTAGAAAAGTAAAGAAGTAAAGTAAGAAAAGAAGATAGAATTTCAGTTTTAAGGAGTATGCTTTGAGAAGTAATAAGTATTTAGAAAAGTGAAGAAGTAAAGTAAGAAAAGAAGATAGAATTTCAGTTTTAAGGAGTATGCTTTGAGAAGTAATAAGTATTTAGAAAAGTAAAGAAGTAAAGTAAGAAAAGAAGATAGAATTTCAGTTTTAAGGAGTATGCTTTGAGAAGTAATAAGTATTTAGAAAAGTAAAGAAGTAAAGTAAGAAAAGAAGATAGAATTTCAGTTTTAAGGAGTATGCTTTGAGAAGTAATAAGTATTTAGAAAAGTGAAGATGTAAAGCAAGAAAAGAATATCTAATGATAAGTTTTCGTAGCAAGCACTAAAATATAAGTTAGTACAACCAAAATGTTAGTAATTCAAAAATAATTACGAATCTGTATTCGGTTTGTCAAGAAATTCTTGTAGATAAAAGTTAGCCTATTGAAAAGTGAAGAAGTAAAGTAAGAAAAGAAGATAGTATTTCAGTTTTAAGGAGTATGTTTTGAGAAGTAATAAGTATTTAGAAAAGTGAAGATGTAAAGCAAGAAAAGAATATCTAATGATAAGTTTTCGTAGCAAGCACTAAAATATAAGTTAGTACAACCAAAATGTTAGTAATTCAAAAATAATTACGAATCTGTATTCGGTTTGTCAAGAAATTCTTGTAGATAAAAGTTAGCCTATTGAAAAGTGAAGAAGTAAAGTAAGAAAAGAAGATAGTATTTCAGTTTTAAGGAGTATGTTTTGAGAAGTAATAAGTATTTAGAAAAGTAAAGAAGTAAAGTAAGAAAAGAAGATAGAATTTCAGTTTTAAGGAGTATGCTTTGAGAAGTAATAAGTATTTAGAAAAGTAAAGAAGTAAAGTAAGAAAAGAAGATAGAATTTCAGTTTTAAGGAGTATGCTTTGAGAAGTAATAAGTATTTAGAAAAGTGAAGAAGTAAAGTAAGAAAAGAAGATAGAATTTCAGTTTTAAGGAGTATGCTTTGAGAAGTAATAAGTATTTAGAAAAGTAAAGAAGTAAAGTAAGAAAAGAAGATAGAATTTCAGTTTTAAGGAGTATGCTTTGAGAAGTAATAAGTATTTAGAAAAGTGAAGAAGTAAAGTAAGAAAAGAATATCTAATGATAAGTTTTCGTAGCAAGCACTAAAATATAAGTTAGTACAACCAAAATGTTAGTAATTCAAAAATAATTACGAATCTGTATTCGGTTTGTCAAGAAATTCTTGTAGATAAAAGTTAGCCTATTGAAAAGTGAAGAAGTAAAGTAAGAAAAGAAGATAGTATTTCAGTTTTAAGGAGTATGTTTTGAGAAGTAATAAGTATTTAGAAAAGTGAAGATGTAAAGCAAGAAAAGAATATCTAATGATAAGTTTTCGTAGCAAGCACTAAAATATAAGTTAGTACAACCAAAATGTTAGTAATTCAAAAATAATTACGAATCTGTATTCGGTTTGTCAAGAAATTCTTGTAGATAAAAGTTAGCCTATTGAAAAGTGAAGAAGTAAAGTAAGAAAAGAAGATAGTATTTCAGTTTTAAGGAGTATGTTTTGAGAAGTAATAAGTATTTAGAAAAGTGAAGATGTAAAGCAAGAAAAGAATATCTAATGATAAGTTTTCGTAGCAAGCACTAAAATATAAGTTAGTACAACCAAAATGTTAGTAATTCAAAGATAATTACGAATCTTTATTCGGTTTGTCAAGATATTCTTGTAGATAAAAGTTAGCCTATTGAAAAGTGAAGAAGTAAAGTAAGAAAAGAAGATAGTATTTCAGTTTTAAGGAGTATGTTTTGAGAAGTAATAAGTATTTAGAAAAGTGAAGATGTAAAGCAAGAAAAGAATATCTAATGATAAGTTTTCGTAGCAAGCACTAAAATATAAGTTAGTACAACCAAAATGTTAGTAATTCAAAAATAATTACGAATCTGTATTCGGTTTGTCAAGAAATTCTTGTAGATAAAAGTTAGCCTATTGAAAAGTGAAGAAGTAAAGTAAGAAAAGAAGATAGTATTTCAGTTTTAAGGAGTATGTTTTGAGAAGTAATAAGTATTTAGAAAAGTGAAGAAGTAAAGTAAGAAAAGAAGATAGAATTTCAGTTTTAAGGAGTATGCTTTGAGAAGTAATAAGTATTTAGAAAAGTAAAGAAGTAAAGTAAGAAAAGAAGATAGAATTTCAGTTTTAAGGAGTATGCTTTGAGAAGTAATAAGTATTTAGAAAAGTGAAGAAGTAAAGTAAGAAAAGAAGATAGAATTTCAGTTTTAAGGAGTATGCTTTGAGAAGTAATAAGTATTTAGAAAAGTAAAGAAGTAAAGTAAGAAAAGAAGATAGAATTTCAGTTTTAAGGAGTATGCTTTGAGAAGTAATAAGTATTTAGAAAAGTGAAGAAGTAAAGTAAGAAAAGAAGATAGAATTTCAGTTTTAAGGAGTATGCTTTGAGAAGTAATAAGTATTTAGAAAAGTAAAGAAGTAAAGTAAGAAAAGAAGATAGAATTTCAGTTTTAAGGAGTATGCTTTGAGAAGTAATAAGTATTTAGAAAAGTAAAGAAGTAAAGTAAAAAAGAAGATAGAATTTCAGTTTTAAGGAGTATGCTTTGAGAAGTAATAAGTATTTAGAAAAGTGAAGATGTAAAGCAAGAAAAGAATATCTAATGATAAGTTTTCGTAGCAAGCACTAAAATATAAGTTAGTACAACCAAAATGTTAGTAATTCAAAAATAATTACGAATCTGTATTCGGTTTGTCAAGAAATTCTTGTAGATAAAAGTTAGCCTATTGAAAAGTGAAGAAGTAAAGTAAGAAAAGAAGATAGTATTTCAGTTTTAAGGAGTATGTTTTGAGAAGTAATAAGTATTTAGAAAAGTGAAGATGTAAAGCAAGAAAAGAATATCTAATGATAAGTTTTCGTAGCAAGCACTAAAATATAAGTTAGTACAACCAAAATGTTAGTAATTCAAAAATAATTACGAATCTGTATTCGGTTTGTCAAGAAATTCTTGTAGATAAAAGTTAGCCTATTGAAAAGTGAAGAAGTAAAGTAAGAAAAGAAGATAGTATTTCAGTTTTAAGGAGTATGTTTTGAGAAGTAATAAGTATTTAGAAAAGTAAAGAAGTAAAGTAAGAAAAGAAGATAGAATTTCAGTTTTAAGGAGTATGCTTTGAGAAGTAATAAGTATTTAGAAAAGTAAAGAAGTAAAGTAAGAAAAGAAGATAGAATTTCAGTTTTAAGGAGTATGCTTTGAGAAGTAATAAGTATTTAGAAAAGTGAAGAAGTAAAGTAAGAAAAGAAGATAGAATTTCAGTTTTAAGGAGTATGCTTTGAGAAGTAATAAGTATTTAGAAAAGTAAAGAAGTAAAGTAAGAAAAGAAGATAGAATTTCAGTTTTAAGGAGTATGCTTTGAGAAGTAATAAGTATTTAGAAAAGTGAAGAAGTAAAGTAAGAAAAGAAGATAGAATTTCAGTTTTAAGGAGTATGCTTTGAGAAGTAATAAGTATTTAGAAAAGTAAAGAAGTAAAGTAAGAAAAGAAGATAGAATTTCAGTTTTAAGGAGTATGCTTTGAGAAGTAATAAGTATTTAGAAAAGTAAAGAAGTAAAGTAAGAAAAGAAGATAGAATTTCAGTTTTAAGGAGTATGCTTTGAGAAGTAATAAGTATTTAGAAAAGTGAAGATGTAAAGCAAGAAAAGAATATCTAATGATAAGTTTTCGTAGTATTTAGAAAAGTAAAGAAGTAAAGTAAGAAAAGAAGATAGAATTTCAAGCACTAAAATATAAGTTAGTACAACCAAAATGTTAGTAATTCAAAAATAATTACGAATCTGTATTCGGTTTGTCAAGAAATTCTTGTAGATAAAAGTTAGCCTATTGAAAAGTGAAGAAGTAAAGTAAGAAAAGAAGATAGTATTTCAGTT
>CAMPDV010006119.1:0-35201 GCA_946699065.1 Loxodes magnus | reverse complement strand
AAGATTTCTAAGAAAAGTGAATAAGAAAAGTAAGAAAAAGAGTCTATCAGTTTAGTAATTGAAAGTATCTAGAAGTTAAATAAGATTTCTAAGAAAAGTGAATAAGAAAAGTAAGAAAAAGAGTCTATCAGTTTAGTAATTGAAAGTATCTAGAAGTTAAATAAGATTTCAAAGAAAAGTGAATAAGAAAAGTAAGAAAAAGAGTCTATCAGTTTAGTAATTGAAAGTATCTAGAAGTTAAATAAGATTTCAAAGAAAAGTGAATAAGAAAAGTAAGAAAAAGATTGTGAAGAACAGTAATTGAAAGTATCTAGAAGTTAAATAAGATTTCTAAGAAAAGTGAATAAGAAAAGTAAGAAAAAGAGTCTATCAGTTTAGTAATTGAAAGTATCTAGAAGTTAAATAAGATTTCTAAGAAAAGTGAATAAGAAAAGTAAGAAAAAGAGTCTATCAGTTTAGTAATTGAAAGTATCTAGAAGTTAAATAAGATTTCTAAGAAAAGTGAATAAGAAAAGTAAGAAAAAGAGTCTATCATTTTAGTAATTGAAAGTATCCAGAAGTTAAATAAGATTTCTAAGAAAAGTGAATAAGAAAAGTAAGAAAAATTGCTATCAGTTTAGTAATTGAAAGTATCCAGAAGTTAAATAAGATTTCTAAGAAAAGTGAATAAGAAAAGTAAGAAAAATTGCTATCAGTTTAGTAATTGAAAGTATCTAGAAGTTAAATAAGATTTCTAAGAAAAGTGAATAAGAAAAGTAAGAAAAAGAGTCTATCAGTTTTAGTAATTGAAAGTATCTAGAAGTTAAATAAGATTTCTAAGAAAAGTGAATAAGAAAAGTAAGAAAAAGAGTCTATCAGTTTAGTAATTGAAAGTATCCAGAAGTTAAATAAGATTTCTAAGAAAAGTGAATAAGAAAAGTAAGAAAAATTGCTATCAGTTTAGTAATTGAAAGTATCTAGAAGTTAAATAAGATTTCTAAGAAAAGTGAATAAGAAAAGTAAGAAAAAGAGTCTATCAGTTTAGTAATTGAAAGTATCCAGAAGTTAAATAAGATTTCTAAGAAAAGTGAATAAGAAAAGTAAGAAAAAGAGTCTATCAGTTTAGTAATTGAAAGTATCCAGAAGTTAAATAAGATTTCTAAGAAAGTGAATAAGAAAAGTAAGAAAAATTTCTATCAGTTTAGTAATTGAAAGTATCTAGAAGTTAAATAAGATTTCTAAGAAAAGTGAATAAGAAAAGTAAGAAAAAGAGTCTATCAGTTTAGTAATTGAAAGTATCCAGAAGTTAAATAAGATTTCTAAGAAAAGTGAATAAGAAAAGTAAGAAAAAGAGTCTATCAGTTTAGTAATTGAAAGTATCCAGAAGTTAAATAAGATTTCTAAGAAAAGTGAATAAGAAAAGTAAGAAAAAGAGTCTATCAGTTTAGTAATTGAAAGTATCTAGAAGTTAAATAAGATTTCTAAGAAAAGTGAATAAGAAAAGTAAGAAAAAGAGTCTATCAGTTTTGTAATTGAAAGTATCCAGAAGTTAAATAAGATTTCTAAGAAAAGTGAATAAGAAAAGTAAGAAAAAGAGTCTATCAGTTTAGTAATTGAAAGTATCCAGAAGTTAAATAAGATTTCTAAGAAAGTGAATAAGAAAAGTAAGAAAAAGAGTCTATCAGTTTAGTAATTGAAAGTATCTAGAAGTTAAATAAGATTTCTAAGAAAAGTGAATAAGAAAAGTAAGAAAAAGAGTCTATCAGTTTAGTAATTGAAAGTATCCAGAAGTTAAATAAGATTTCTAAGAAAAGTGAATAAGAAAAGTAAGAAAAATTGCTATCAGTTTAGTAATTGAAAGTATCTAGAAGTTAAATAAGATTTCTAAGAAAAGTGAATAAGAAAAGTAAGAAAAAGAGTCTATCAGTTTAGTAATTGAAAGTATCCAGAAGTTAAATAAGATTTCTAAGAAAAGTGAATAAGAAAAGTAAGAAAAAAGAGTCTATCAGTTTAGTAATTGAAAGTATCTAGAAGTTAAATAAGATTTCTAAGAAAAGTGAATAAGAAAAGTAAGAAAAAGAGTTCTATCAGTTTAGTAATTGAAAGTATCCAGAAGTTAAATAAGATTTCTAAGAAAAGTGAATAAGAAAAGTAAGAAAAAGAGTCTATCAGTTTAGTAATTGAAAGTATCCAGAAGTTAAATAAGATTTCTAAGAAAAGTGAATAAGAAAAGTAAGAAAAAGAGTCTATCAGTTTTGTAATTGAAAGTATCCAGAAGTTAAATAAGATTTCTAAGAAAAGTGAATAAGAAAAGTAAGAAAAAGAGTCTATCAGTTTAGTAATTGAAAGTATCCAGAAGTTAAATAAGATTTCTAAGAAAAGTGAATAAGAAAAGTAAGAAAAAGAGTCTATCAGTTTAGTAATTGAAAGTATCTAGAAGTTAAATAAGATTTCTAAGAAAAGTGAATAAGAAAAGTAAGAAAAAGAGTCTATCAGTTTGTAATTGAAAGTATCCAGAAGTTAAATAAGATTTCTAAGAAAAGTGAATAAGAAAAGTAAGAAAAAGAGTCTATCAGTTAGTAATTGAAAGTATCCAGAAGTTAAATAAGATTTCTAAGAAAAGTGAATAAGAAAAGTAAGAAAAAGATTGTGAAGAACAGTAATTGAAAGTATCTAGAAGTTAAATAAAGATTTCTAAGAAAAGTGAATATGAAAAGTAAGAAAAGGAGTGTTAAGATCATTAATTGAAAAGTATCTAGAAGTTAAATAAGATTTCTAAGAAAAGTGAATAAGAAAAGTAAGAAAAAGAGTCTATCAGTTTAGTAATTGAAAGTATCTAGAAGTTAAATAAGATTTCTAAGAAAAGTGAATAAGAAAAGTAAGAAAAATTGCTATCAGTTTAGTAATTGAAAGTATCCAGAAGTTAAATAAGATTTCTAAGAAAAGTGAATAAGAAAAGTAAGAAAAATTGCTATCAGTTTAGTAATTGAAAGTATCTAGAAGTTAAATAAGATTTCTAAGAAAAGTGAATAAGAAAAGTAAGAAAAAGAGTCTATCAGTTTAGTAATTGAAAAGTATCTAGAAGTTAAATAAGATTTCAAAGAAAAGTGAATAAGAAAAGTAAGAAAAAGAGTCTATCAGTTTAGTAATTGAAAGTATCTAGAAGTTAAATAAGATTTCAAAGAAAAGTGAATAAGAAAAGTAAGAAAAAGATTGTGAAGAACAGTAATTGAAAGTATCTAGAAGTTAAATAAGATTTCTAAGAAAAGTGAATAAGAAAAGTAAGAAAAAGAGTCTATCAGTTTAGTAATTGAAAGTATCTAGAAGTTAAATAAGATTTCTAAGAAAAGTGAATAAGAAAAGTAAGAAAAAGAGTCTATCAGTTTAGTAATTGAAAGTATCCAGAAGTTAAATAAGATTTCTAAGAAAAGTGAATAAGAAAAGTAAGAAAAAGAGTCTATCATTTTAGTAATTGAAAGTATCCAGAAGTTAAATAAGATTTCTATGAAAAGTGAATAAGAAAAGTAAGAAAAATTGCTATCAGTTTAGTAATTGAAAGTATCCAGAAGTTAAATAAGATTTCTAAGAAAAGTGAATAAGAAAAGTAAGAAAAAATTGCTATCAGTTTAGTAATTGAAAGTATCTAGAAGTTAAATAAGATTTCTAAGAAAAGTGAATAAGAAAAGTAAGAAAAAGAGTCTATCAGTTTTGTAATTGAAGTATCCAGAAGTTAAATAAGATTTCTAAGAAAAGTGAATAAGAAAAGTAAGAAAAAGAGTCTATCAGTTTAGTAATTGAAAGTATCCAGAAGTTAAATAAGATTTCTAAGAAAAGTGAATAAGAAAAGTAAGAAAAAGAGTCTATCAGTTTAGTAATTGAAAGTATCCAGAAGTTAAATAAGATTTCTAAGAAAAGTGAATAAGAAAAGTAAGAAAAAGAGTCTATCAGTTTAGTAATTGAAAGTATCCAGAAGTTAAATAAGATTTCTAAGAAAAGTGAATAAGAAAAGTAAGAAAAAGAGTCTATCAGTTTAGTAATTGAAAGTATCTAGAAGTTAAATAAGATTTCTAAGAAAAGTGAATAAGAAAAGTAAGAAAAATTGCTATCAGTTTAGTAATTGAAAGTATCTAGAAGTTAAATAAGATTTCTAAGAAAAGTGAATAAGAAAAGTAAGAAAAAGAGTCTATCAGTTTAGTAATTGAAAGTATCCAGAAGTTAAATAAGATTTCTAAGAAAAGTGAATAAGAAAAGTAAGAAAAAGAGGTCTATCAGTTTAGTAATTGAAAGTATCCAGAAGTTAAATAAGATTTCTAAGAAAAGTGAATAAGAAAAGTAAGAAAAAGAGTCTATCAGTTTAGTAATTGAAAGTATCCAGAAGTTAAATAAGATTTCTAAGAAAAGTGAATAAGAAAAGTAAGAAAAAGAGTCTATCAGTTTAGTAATTGAAAGTATCTAGAAGTTAAATAAGATTTCTAAGAAAAGTGAATAAGAAAAGTAAGAAAAAATTGCTATCAGTTTAGTAATTGAAAGTATCTAGAAGTTAAATAAGATTTCTAAGAAAAGTGAATAAGAAAAGTAAGAAAAATTGCTATCAGTTTAGTAATTGAAAGTATCTAGAAGTTAAATAAGATTTCTAAGAAAAGTGAATAAGAAAAGTAAGAAAAAGAGTCTATCAGTTTAGTAATTGAAAGTATCCAGAAGTTAAATAAGATTTCTAAGAAAAGTGAATAAGAAAAGTAAGAAAAAGAGTCTATCAGTTTAGTAATTGAAAGTATCTAGAAGTTAAATAAGATTTCTAAGAAAAGTGAATAAGAAAAGTAAGAAAAAGAGTCTATCAGTTTAGTAATTGAAAGTATCTAGAAGTTAAATAAGATTTCTAAGAAAAGTGAATAAGAAAAGTAAGAAAAAGAGTCTATCATTTAGTAATTGAAAGTATCTAGAAGTTAAATAAGATTTCTAAGAAAAGGTGAATAAGAAAAGTAAGAAAAAGAGTCTATCAGTTTAGTAATTGAAAGTATCTAGAAGTTAAATAAGATTTCTAAGAAAAGTGAATAAGAAAAGTAAGAAAAAGAGTCTATCAGTTTAGTAATTGAAAGTATCCAGAAGTTAAATAAGATTTCTAAGAAAAGTGAATAAGAAAAGTAAGAAAAAGAGTCTATCAGTTAGTAATTGAAAGTATCCAGAAGTTAAATAAGATTTCTAAGAAAAGTGAATAAGAAAAGTAAGAAAAAGAGTCTATCAGTTTAGTAATTGAAAGTATCCAGAAGTTAAATAAGATTTCTAAGAAAAGTGAATAAGAAAAGTAAGAAAAAGAGTCTATCAGTTTAGTAATTGAAAGTATCTAGAAGTTAAATAAGATTTCTAAGAAAAGTGAATAAGAAAAGTAAGAAAAAGAGTCTATCAGTTTAGTAATTGAAAGTATCCAGAAGTTAAATAAGATTTCTAAGAAAAGTGAATAAGAAAAGTAAGAAAAAGAGTCTATCAGTTTAGTAATTGAAAGTATCCAGAAGTTAAATAAGATTTCTAAGAAAAGTGAATAAGAAAAGTAAGAAAAAGAGTCTATCAGTTTTGTAATTGAAAGTATCCAGAAGTTAAATAAGATTTCTAAGAAAAGTGAATAAGAAAAGTAAGAAAAAGAGTCTATCAGTTTAGTAATTGAAAGTATCCAGAAGTTAAATAAGATTTCTAAGAAAAGTGAATAAGAAATAGTAAGAAAAAGAGTCTATCAGTTTAGTAATTGAAAGTATCTAGAAGTTAAATAAGATTTCTAAGAAAGTGAATAAGAAAAGTAAGAAAAAGAGTCTATCAGTTTTGTAATTGAAAGTATCCAGAAGTTAAATAAGATTTCTAAGAAAAGTGAATAAGAAAAAGTAAGAAAAAGAGTCTATCAGTTTAGTAATTGAAAGTATCCAGAAGTTAAATAAGATTTCTAAGAAAAGTGAATAAGAAAAGTAAGAAAAAGAGTCTATCAGTTTAGTAATTGAAAGTATCTAGAAGTTAAATAAGATTTCTAAGAAAAGTGAATAAGAAAAGTAAGAAAAAGAGGTCTATCAGTTTAGTAATTGAAAGTATCTAGAAGTTAAATAAGATTTCTAAGAAAAGTGAATAAGAAAAGTAAGAAAAAGAGTCTATCAGTTTAGTAATTGAAAGTATCTAGAAGTTAAATAAGATTTCTAAGAAAAGTGAATAAGAAAAGTAAGAAAAATTGCTATCAGTTTAGTAATTGAAAGTATCCAGAAGTTAAATAAGATTTCTAAGAAAAGTGAATAAGAAAAGTAAGAAAAATTGCTATCAGTTTAGTAATTGAAAGTATCTAGAAGTTAAATAAGATTTCTAAGAAAAGTGAATAAGAAAAGTAAGAAAAATTGCTATCAGTTTAGTAATTGAAAGTATCTAGAAGTTAAATAAGATTTCTAAGAAAAGTGAATAAGAAAAGTAAGAAAAAGAGTCTATCAGTTTTAGTAATTGAAAGTATCCAGAAGTTAAATAAGATTTCTAAGAAAAGTGAATAAGAAAAGTAAGAAAAAGAGTCTATCAGTTTAGTAATTGAAAGTATCCAGAAGTTAAATAAGATTTCTAAGAAAAGTGAATAAGAAAAGTAAGAAAAAGAGTCTATCAGTTTAGTAATTGAAAGTATCTAGAAGTTAAATAAGATTTCTAAGAAAAGTGAATAAGAAAAGTAAGAAAAAGAGTCTATCATTTTAGTAATTGAAAGTATCTAGAAGTTAAATAAGATTTCTAAGAAAAGTGAATAAGAAAAGTAAGAAAAAGAGTCTATCAGTTTAGTAATTGAAAGTATCTAGAAGTTAAATAAGATTTCTAAGAAAAGTGAATAAGAAAAGTAAGAAAAAGAGTCTATCAGTTTAGTAATTGAAAGTATCCAGAAGTTAAATAAGATTTCTAAGAAAAGTGAATAAGAAAAGTAAGAAAAAGAGTCTATCAGTTTAGTAATTGAAAGTATCCAGAAGTTAAATAAGATTTCTAAGAAAAGTGAATAAGAAAAGTAAGAAAAAGAGTCTATCAGTTTTTGTAATTGAAAAGTATCCAGAAGTTAAATAAGATTTCTAAGAAAAGTGAATAAGAAAAGTAAGAAAAAGAGTCTATCAGTTTAGTAATTGAAAGTATCCAGAAGTTAAATAAGATTTCTAAGAAAAGTGAATAAGAAAAGTAAGAAAAAGAGTCTATCAGTTTTGTAATTGAAAGTATCCAGAAGTTAAATAAGATTTCTAAGAAAAGTGAATAAGAAAAGTAAGAAAAAGAGTCTATCAGTTTAGTAATTGAAAGTATCTAGAAGTTAAATAAGATTTCTAAGAAAAGTGAATAAGAAAAGTAAGAAAAAGAGTCTATCAGTTTAGTAATTGAAAGTATCCAGAAGTTAAATAAGATTTCTAAGAAAAGTGAATAAGAAAAGTAAGAAAAAGAGTCTATCAGTTTAGTAATTGAAAGTATCTAGAAGTTAAATAAGATTTCTAAGAAAAGTGAATAGAGAAAAGTAAGAAAAGGAGTGTTAAGATCATTAATTGAAAGTATCTAGAAGTTAAATAAGATTTCTAAGAAAAGTGAATAAGAAAAGTAAGAAAAAGAGTCTATCAGTTTAGTAATTGAAAGTATCCAGAAGTTAAATAAGATTTCTAAGAAAAGTGAATAAGAAAAGTAAGAAAAAGAGTCTATCAGTTTAGTAATTGAAAGTATCTAGAAGTTAAATAAGATTTCTAAGAAAAGTGAATAAGAAAAGTAAGAAAAAGAGTCTATCAGTTTAGTAATTGAAAGTATCCAGAAGTTAAATAAGATTTCTAAGAAAAGTGAATAAGAAAAGTAAGAAAAAGAGTCTATCAGTTTAGTAATTGAAAGTATCTAGAAGTTAAATAAGATTTCTAAGAAAAGTGAATAAGAAAAGTAAGAAAAAGAGTCTATCAGTTTTGTAATTGAAAGTATCCAGAAGTTAAATAAGATTTCTAAGAAAAGTGAATAAGAAAAGTAAGAAAAGAGTCTATCAGTTTAGTAATTGAAAGTATCTAGAAGTTAAATAAGATTTCTAAGAAAAGTGAATAAGAAAAGTAAGAAAAAGAGTCTATCAGTTTAGTAATTGAAAGTATCTAGAAGTTAAATAAGATTTCTAAGAAAAGTGAATAAGAAAAGTAAGAAAAAGAGTCTATCAGTTTAGTAATTGAAAGTATCCAGAAGTTAAATAAGATTTCTAAGAAAAGTGAATAAGAAAAGTAAGAAAAAGAGTCTATCAGTTTAGTAATTGAAAGTATCCAGAAGTTAAATAAGATTTCTAAGAAAAGTGAATAAGAAAAGTAAGAAAAATTGCTATCAGTTTAGTAATTGAAAGTATCCAGAAGTTAAATAAGATTTCTAAGAAAAGTGAATAAGAAAAGTAAGAAAAAGAGTCTATCAGTTTAGTAATTGAAAGTATCCAGAAGTTAAATAAGATTTCTAAGAAAAGTGAATAAGAAAAGTAAGAAAAAGAGTCTATCAGTTTAGTAATTGAAAGTATCTAGAAGTTAAATAAGATTTCTAAGAAAAGTGAATAAGAAAAGTAAGAAAAAGAGGTCTATCAGTTTAGTAATTGAAAGTATCCAGAAGTTAAATAAGATTTCTAAGAAAAGTGAATAAGAAAAGTAAGAAAAGAGTCTATCAGTTTAGTAATTGAAAGTATCTAGAAGTTAAATAAGATTTCTAAGAAAAGTGAATAAGAAAAGTAAGAAAATTGCTATCAGTTTAGTAATTGAAAGTATCTAGAAGTTAAATAAGATTTCTAAGAAAAGTGAATAAGAAAAGTAAGAAAAAGAGTCTATCAGTTTAGTAATTGAAAGTATCTAGAAGTTAAATAAGATTTTAAGAAAAGTGAATAAGAAAAGTAAGAAAAAGAGTCTATCAGTTTAGTAATTGAAAGTATCTAGAAGTTAAATAAGATTTCTAAGAAAAGTGAATAAGAAAAGTAAGAAAAAGAGTCTATCAGTTTAGTAATTGAAAGTATCCAGAAGTTAAATAAGATTTCTAAGAAAAGTGAATAAGAAAAGTAAGAAAAAGAGTCTATCAGTTTAGTAATTGAAAGTATCCAGAAGTTAAATAAGATTTCTAAGAAAAGTGAATAAGAAAAGTAAGAAAAAGAGTCTATCAGTTTAGTAATTGAAAGTATCCAGAAGTTAAATAAGATTTCTAAGAAAAGTGAATAAGAAAAGTAAGAAAAAGAGTCTATCAGTTTAGTAATTGAAAGTATCCAGAAGTTAAATAAGATTTCAAAGAAAAGTGAATAAGAAAAGTAAGAAAAAGAGTCTATCAGTTTAGTAATTGAAAGTATCCAGAAGTTAAATAAGATTTCTAAGAAAAGTGAATAAGAAAAGTAAGAAAAAGAGTCTATCAGTTTAGTAATTGAAAGTATCTAGAAGTTAAATAAGATTTCTAAGAAAAGTGAATAAGAAAGTAAGTAAGAAAAGAGTCTATCAGTTTAGTAATTGAAAGTATCCAGAAGTAGAATAAGATTTCTAAGAAAAGTGAATAAGAAAAGTAAGAAAAAGAGTCTATCAGTTTAGTAATTGAAAGTATCAAGAAGTTAAATAGAATTTCTAATAAAAGTGAATAAGAAAAGTAAGAAAAAGAGTCTATCAGTTTAGTAATTGAAAGTATCTAGAAGTTAAATAAGATTTCTAAGAAAAGTGAATAAGAAAAGTAAGAAAAAGAGTCTATCAGTTTAGTAATTGAAAGTATCTAGAAGTTAAATAAGATTTCTAAGAAAAGTGAATAAGAAAAGTAAGAAAAAGAGTCTATCAGTTTAGTAATTGAAAGTATCTAGAAGTTAAATAAGATTTCAAAGAAAAGTGAATAAGAAAAGTAAGAAAAATTGCTATCAGTTTAGTAATTGAAAGTATCTAGAAGTTAATAAGATTTCTAAGAAAAGTGAATAAGAAAAGTAAGAAAAAGAGTCTATCAGTTTAGTAATTGAAAGTATCCAGAAGTTAAATAAGATTTCTAAGAAAAGTGAATAAGAAAAGTAAGAAAAAGAGTCTATCAGTTTAGTAATTGAAAGTATCCAGAAGTTAAATAAGATTTCTAAGAAAAGTGAATAAGAAAAGTAAGAAAAGAGTCTATCAGTTTAGTAATTGAAAGTATCCAGAAGTTAAATAAGATTTCTAAGAAAAGTGAATAAGAAAAGTAAGAAAAAGAGTCTATCAGTTAGTAATTGAAAGTATCCAGAAGTTAAATAAGATTTCTAAGAAAAGTGAATAAGAAAAGTAAGAAAAAGAGTCTATCAGTTTAGTAATTGAAAGTATCTAGAAGTTAAATAAGATTTCTAAGAAAAGTGAATAAGAAAAGTAAGAAAAAGAGTCTATCAGTTTAGTAATTGAAAGTATCCAGAAGTTAAATAAGATTTCTAAGAAAAGTGAATAAGAAAAGTAAGAAAAAGAGTCTATCAGTTTAGTAATTGAAAGTATCTAGAAGTTAAATAAGATTTCTAAGAAAAGTGAATAAGAAAAGTAAGAAAAAGAGTCTATCAGTTTAGTAATTGAAAGTATCTAGAAGTTAAATAAGATTTCTAAGAAAAGTGAATAAGAAAAGTAAGAAAAAGAGTCTATCAGTTTAGTAATTGAAAGTATCTAGAAGTTAAATAAGATTTCTAAGAAAAAGTGAATAAGAAAAGTAAGAAAAAGAGTCTATCAGTTTAGTAATTGAAAGTATCTAGAAGGTTAAATAAGATTTCTAAGAAAAGTGAATAAGAAAAGTAAGAAAAAGAGTCTATCAGTTTAGTAATTGAAAGTATCCAGAAGTTAAATAAGATTTCTAAGAAAAGTGAATAAGAAAAGTAAGAAAAAGAGTCTATCAGTTTAGTAATTGAAAGTATCCAGAAGTTAAATAAGATTTCTAAGAAAAGTGAATAAGAAAAGTAAGAAAAAGAGTCTATCAGTTTAGTAATTGAAAGTATCCAGAAGTTAAATAAGATTTCTAAGAAAAGTGAATAAGAAAAGTAAGAAAAAGAGTCTATCAGTTTAGTAATTGAAAGTATCCAGAAGTTAAATAAGATTTCTAAGAAAAGTGAATAAGAAAAGTAAGAAAAAGAGTCTATCAGTTTAGTAATTGAAAGTATCTAGAAGTTAAATAAGATTTCTAAGAAAAGTGAATAAGAAAAGTAAGAAAAAGAGTCTATCAGTTTAGTAATTGAAAGTATCCAGAAGTTAAATAAGATTTCTAAGAAAAGTGAATAAGAAAAGTAAGAAAAAGAGTCTATCAGTTTAGTAATTGAAAGTATCTAGAAGTTAAATAAGATTTCTAAGAAAAGTGAATAAGAAAAGTAAGAAAAAGAGTCTATCAGTTTAGTAATTGAAAGTATCTAGAAGTTAAATAAGATTTCTAAGAAAAGTGAATAAGAAAAGTAAGAAAAAGAGTCTATCAGTTTAGTAATTGAAAGTATCCAGAAGTTAAATAAGATTTCTAAGAAAAGTGAATAAGAAAAGTAAGAAAAAGAGTCTATCAGTTTAGTAATTGAAAGTATCCAGAAGTTAAATAAGATTTCTAAGAAAAGTGAATAAGAAAAGTAAGAAAAAGAGTCTATCAGTTTAGTAATTGAAAGTATCTAGAAGTTAAATAAGATTTCTAAGAAAAGTGAATAAGAAAAGTAAGAAAAAGAGTCTATCAGTTTAGTAATTGAAAGTATCCAGAAGTTAAATAAGATTTCTAAGAAAAGTGAATAAGAAAAGTAAGAAAAAGAGTCTATCAGTTTAGTAATTGAAAGTATCTAGAAGTTAAATAAGATTTCTAAGAAAAGTGAATAAGAAAAGTAAGAAAAAGAGTCTATCAGTTTAGTAATTGAAAGTATCTAGAAGTTAAATAAGATTTCTAAGAAAAGTGAATAAGAAAAGTAAGAAAAAGAGTCTATCAGTTTAGTAATTGAAAGTATCTAGAAGTTAAATAAGATTTCTAAGAAAAGTGAATAAGAAAAGTAAGAAAAAGAGTCTATCAGTTTAGTAATTGAAAGTATCTAGAAGTTAAATAAGATTTCTAAGAAAAGTGAATAAGAAAAGTAAGAAAAAGAGTCTATCAGTTTAGTAATTGAAAGTATCCAGAAGTAGAATAAGATTTCTAAGAAAAGTGAATAAGAAAAGTAAGAAAAAGAGTCTATCAGTTTAGTAATTGAAAGTATCAAGAAGTTAAATAGAATTTCTAATAAAAGTGAATAAGAAAAGTAAGAAAAAGAGTCTATCAGTTTAGTAATTGAAAGTATCTAGAAGTTAAATAAGATTTCTAAGAAAAGTGAATAAGAAAAAGTAAGAAAAAGAGTCTATCAGTTTAGTAATTGAAAGTATCTAGAAGTTAAATAAGATTTCTAAGAAAAGTGAATAAGAAAAGTAAGAAAAAGAGTCTATCAGTTTAGTAATTGAAAGTATCTAGAAGTTAAATAAGATTTCTAAGAAAAGTGAATAAGAAAAGTAAGAAAAAGAGTCTATCAGTTTAGTAATTGAAAGTATCTAGAAGTTAAATAAGATTTCTAAGAAAAGTGAATAAGAAAAGTAAGAAAAAGAGTCTATCAGTTTAGTAATTGAAAGTATCCAGAAGTTAAATAAGATTTCTAAGAAAAGTGAATAAGAAAAGTAAGAAAAAGAGTCTATCAGTTTAGTAATTGAAAGTATCTAGAAGTTAAATAAGATTTCTAAGAAAAGTGAATAAGAAAAGTAAGAAAAAGAGTCTATCAGTTTAGTAATTGAAAGTATCTAGAAGTTAAATAAGATTTCTAAGAAAAGTGAATAAGAAAAGTAAGAAAAATTGCTATCAGTTTAGTAATTGAAAGTATCTAGAAGTTAAATAAGATTTCTAAGAAAAGTGAATAAGAAAAGTAAGAAAAAGATTGTGAAGATCAGTAATTGAAAGTATCTAGAAGTTAAATAAGATTTCTAAGAAAAGTGAATAAGAAAAGTAAGAAAAAGAGTCTATCAGTTTAGTAATTGAAAGTATCTAGAAGTTAAATAAGATTTCTAAGAAAAGTGAATAAGAAAAGTAAGAAAAAGAGTCTATCAGTTTAGTAATTGAAAGTATCCAGAAGTTAAATAAGATTTATAAGAATAGTGAATAAGAAAAGTAAGAAAAATTGCTATCAGTTTAGTAATTGAAAGTATCCAGAAGTTAAATAAGATTTATAAGAATAGTGAATAAGAAAAGTAAGAAAAATTGCTATCAGTTTAGTAATTGAAAGTATCTAGAAGTTAAATAAGATTTCTAAGAAAAGTGAATAAGAAAAGTAAGAAAAAGAGTCTATCAGTTTAGTAATTGAAAGTATCCAGAAGTTAAATAAGATTTCTAAGAAAAGTGAATAAGAAAAGTAAGAAAAATTGCTATCAGTTTAGTAATTGAAAGTATCTAGAAGTTAAATAAGATTTCTAAGAAAGTGAATAAGAAAAGTAAGAAAAAGAGTCTATCAGTTTAGTAATTGAAAGTATCCAGAAGTTAAATAAGATTTCTAAGAAAAGTGAATAAGAAAAGTAAGAAAAAGAGTCTATCAGTTTAGTAATTGAAAGTATCTAGAAGTTAAATAAGATTTCTAAGAAAAGTGAATAAGAAAAGTAAGAAAAAGAGTCTATCAGTTTAGTAATTGAAAGTATCCAGAAGTAGAATAAGATTTCTAAGAAAAGTGAATAAGAAAAGTAAGAAAAAGAGTCTATCAGTTTAGTAATTGAAAGTATCAAGAAGTTAAATAGAATTTCTAATAAAAGTGAATAAGAAAAGTAAGAAAAAGAGTCTATCAGTTTAGTAATTGAAAGTATCTAGAAGTTAAATAAGATTTCTAAGAAAAGTGAATAAGAAAAGTAAGAAAAAGAGTCTATCAGTTTAGTAATTGAAAGTATCTAGAAGTTAAATAAGATTTCTAAGAAAAGTGAATAAGAAAAGTAAGAAAAAGAGTCTATCAGTTTAGTAATTGAAAGTATCTAGAAGTTAAATAAGATTTCAAAGAAAAGTGAATAAGAAAAGTAAGAAAAATTGCTATCAGTTTAGTAATTGAAAGTATCTAGAAGTTAAATAAGATTTCTAAGAAAAGTGAATAAGAAAAGTAAGAAAAAGAGTCTATCAGTTTAGTAATTGAAAGTATCCAGAAGTTAAATAAGATTTCTAAGAAAAGTGAATAAGAAAAGTAAGAAAAAGAGTCTATCAGTTTAGTAATTGAAAGTATCCAGAAGTTAAATAAGATTTCTAAGAAAAGTGAATAAGAAAAGTAAGAAAAAGAGTCTATCAGTTTAGTAATTGAAAGTATCCAGAAGTTAATAGAATTTCTAATAAAAGTGAATAAGAAAAGTAAGAAAAAGAGTCTATCAGTTTAGTAATTGAAAGTATCAAGAAGTTAAATAAGATTTCTAAGAAAAGTGAATAAGAAAAGTAAGAAAAAGAGTCTATCAGTTTAGTAATTGAAAGTATCTAGAAGTTAAATAAGATTTCTAAGAAAAGTGAATAAGAAAAGTAAGAAAAAGAGTCTATCAGTTTAGTAATTGAAAGTATCCAGAAGTTAAATAAGATTTCTAAGAAAAGTGAATAAGAAAAGTAAGAAAAAGAGTCTATCAGTTTAGTAATTGAAAGTATCCAGAAGTTAAATAAGATTTCTAAGAAAAGTGAATAAGAAAAGTAAGAAAAAGAGTCTATCAGTTTAGTAATTGAAAGTATCCAGAAGTTAAATAAGATTTCTAAGAAAAGTGAATAAGAAAAGTAAGAAAAAGAGTCTATCAGTTTAGTAATTGAAAGTATCTAGAAGTTAAATAAGATTTCTAAGAAAAGTGAATAAGAAAAGTAAGAAAAAGAGTCTATCAGTTTAGTAATTGAAAGTATCTAGAAGTTAAATAAGATTTCTAAGAAAAGTGAATAAGAAAAGTAAGAAAAAGAGTCTATCAGTTTAGTAATTGAAAGTATCCAGAAGTAGAATAAGATTTCTAAGAAAAGTGAATAAGAAAAGTAAGAAAAAGAGTCTATCAGTTTAGTAATTGAAAGTATCAAGAAGTTAAATAGAATTTCTAATAAAAGTGAATAAGAAAAGTAAGAAAAAGAGTCTATCAGTTTAGTAATTGAAAGTATCAAGAAGTTAAATAAGATTTCTAATAAAAGTGAATAAGAAAAGTAAGAAAAAGAGTCTATCAGTTTAGTAATTGAAAGTATCTAGAAGTTAAATAAGATTTCTAAGAAAAGTGAATAAGAAAAGTAAGAAAAAGAGTCTATCAGTTTAGTAATTGAAAGTATCTAGAAGTTAAATAAGATTTCTAAGAAAAGTGAATAAGAAAAGTAAGAAAAAGAGTCTATCAGTTTAGTAATTGAAAGTATCTAGAAGTTAAATAAGATTTCTAAGAAAAGTGAATAAGAAAAGTAAGAAAAAGAGTCTATCAGTTTAGTAATTGAAAGTATCCAGAAGTTAAATAAGATTTCTAAGAAAAGTGAATAAGAAAAGTAAGAAAAAGAGTCTATCAGTTTAGTAATTGAAAGTATCTAGAAGTTAAATAAGATTTCTAAGAAAAGTGAATAAGAAAAGTAAGAAAAAGAGTCTATCAGTTTAGTAATTGAAAGTATCTAGAAGTTAAATAAGATTTCTAAGAAAAGTGAATAAGAAAAGTAAGAAAAAGAGTCTATCAGTTTAGTAATTGAAAGTATCTAGAAGTTAAATAAGATTTCAAAGAAAAGTGAATAAGAAAAGTAAGAAAAAGATTGTGAAGATCAGTAATTGAAAGTATCTAGAAGTTAAATAAGATTTCTAAGAAAAGTGAATAAGAAAAGTAAGAAAAAGAGTCTATCAGTTTAGTAATTGAAAGTATCTAGAAGTTAAATAAGATTTCTAAGAAAAGTGAATAAGAAAAGTAAGAAAAAGAGTCTATCAGTTTAGTAATTGAAAGTATCCAGAAGTTAAATAAGATTTATAAGAAAAGTGAATAAGAAAAGTAAGAAAAAGAGTCTATCAGTTTAGTAATTGAAAGTATCCAGAAGTTAAATAAGATTTCTAAGAAAAGTGAATAAGAAAAGTAAGAAAAAGAGTCTATCAGTTTAGTAATTGAAAGTATCTAGAAGTTAAATAAGATTTCTAAGAAAAGTGAATAAGAAAAGTAAGAAAAAGAGTCTATCAGTTTAGTAATTGAAAGTATCCAGAAGTAGAATAAGATTTCTAAGAAAAGTGAATAAGAAAAGTAAGAAAAAGAGTCTATCAGTTTAGTAATTGAAAGTATCAAGAAGTTAAATAGAATTTCTAATAAAAGTGAATAAGAAAAGTAAGAAAAAGAGTCTATCAGTTTAGTAATTGAAAGTATCTAGAAGTTAAATAAGATTTCTAAGAAAAGTGAATAAGAAAAGTAAGAAAAAGAGTCTATCAGTTTAGTAATTGAAAGTATCTAGAAGTTAAATAAGATTTCTAAGAAAAGTGAATAAGAAAAGTAAGAAAAAGAGTCTATCAGTTTAGTAATTGAAAGTATCTAGAAGTTAAATAAGATTTCAAAGAAAAGTGAATAAGAAAAGTAAGAAAAATTGCTATCAGTTTAGTAATTGAAAGTATCTAGAAGTTAAATAAGATTTCTAAGAAAAGTGAATAAGAAAAGTAAGAAAAAGAGTCTATCAGTTTAGTAATTGAAAGTATCCAGAAGTTAAATAAGATTTCTAAGAAAAGTGAATAAGAAAAGTAAGAAAAAGAGTCTATCAGTTTAGTAATTGAAAGTATCCAGAAGTTAAATAAGATTTCTAAGAAAAGTGAATAAGAAAAGTAAGAAAAAGAGTCTATCAGTTTAGTAATTGAAAGTATCCAGAAGTTAAATAAGATTTCTAAGAAAAGTGAATAAGAAAAGTAAGAAAAAGAGTCTATCAGTTTAGTAATTGAAAGTATCGAGAAGTTAAATAAGATTTCTAAGAAAAGTGAATAAGAAAAGTAAGAAAAAGAGTCTATCAGTTTAGTAATTGAAAGTATCTAGAAGTTAAATAAGATTTCTAAGAAAAGTGAATAAGAAAAGTAAGAAAAAGAGTCTATCAGTTTAGTAATTGAAAGTATCCAGAAGTTAAATAAGATTTCTAAGAAAAGTGAATAAGAAAAGTAAGAAAAAGAGTCTATCAGTTTAGTAATTGAAAGTATCCAGAAGTTAAATAAGATTTCTAAGAAAAGTGAATAAGAAAAGTAAGAAAAAGAGTCTATCAGTTTAGTAATTGAAAGTATCCAGAAGTTAAATAAGATTTCTAAGAAAAGTGAATAAGAAAAGTAAGAAAAAGAGTCTATCAGTTTAGTAATTGAAAGTATCTAGAAGTTAAATAAGATTTCTAAGAAAAGTGAATAAGAAAAGTAAGAAAAAGAGTCTATCAGTTTAGTAATTGAAAGTATCTAGAAGTTAAATAAGATTTCTAAGAAAAGTGAATAAGAAAAGTAAGAAAAAGAGTCTATCAGTTTAGTAATTGAAAGTATCCAGAAGTAGAATAAGATTTCTAAGAAAAGTGAATAAGAAAAGTAAGAAAAAGAGTCTATCAGTTTAGTAATTGAAAGTATCAAGAAGTTAAATAGAATTTCTAATAAAAGTGAATAAGAAAAGTAAGAAAAAGAGTCTATCAGTTTAGTAATTGAAAGTATCAAGAAGTTAAATAAGATTTCTAATAAAAGTGAATAAGAAAAGTAAGAAAAAGAGTCTATCAGTTTAGTAATTGAAAGTATCTAGAAGTTAAATAAGATTTCTAAGAAAAGTGAATAAGAAAAGTAAGAAAAAGAGTCTATCAGTTTAGTAATTGAAAGTATCTAGAAGTTAAATAAGATTTCTAAGAAAAGTGAATAAGAAAAGTAAGAAAAAGAGTCTATCAGTTTAGTAATTGAAAGTATCTAGAAGTTAAATAAGATTTCTAAGAAAAGTGAATAAGAAAAGTAAGAAAAAGAGTCTATCAGTTTAGTAATTGAAAGTATCCAGAAGTTAAATAAGATTTCTAAGAAAAGTGAATAAGAAAAGTAAGAAAAAGAGTCTATCAGTTTAGTAATTGAAAGTATCTAGAAGTTAAATAAGATTTCTAAGAAAAGTGAATAAGAAAAGTAAGAAAAAGAGTCTATCAGTTTAGTAATTGAAAGTATCTAGAAGTTAAATAAGATTTCTAAGAAAAGTGAATAAGAAAAGTAAGAAAAAGAGTCTATCAGTTTAGTAATTGAAAGTATCTAGAAGTTAAATAAGATTTCAAAGAAAAGTGAATAAGAAAAGTAAGAAAAAGATTGTGAAGATCAGTAATTGAAAGTATCTAGAAGTTAAATAAGATTTCTAAGAAAAGTGAATAAGAAAAGTAAGAAAAAGAGTCTATCAGTTTAGTAATTGAAAGTATCTAGAAGTTAAATAAGATTTCTAAGAAAAGTGAATAAGAAAAGTAAGAAAAAGAGTCTATCAGTTTAGTAATTGAAAGTATCCAGAAGTTAAATAAGATTTATAAGAATAGTGAATAAGAAAAGTAAGAAAAATTGCTATCAGTTTAGTAATTGAAAGTATCCAGAAGTTAAATAAGATTTATAAGAATAGTGAATAAGAAAAGTAAGAAAAATTGCTATCAGTTTAGTAATTGAAAGTATCTAGAAGTTAAATAAGATTTCTAAGAAAAGTGAATAAGAAAAGTAAGAAAAAGAGTCTATCAGTTTAGTAATTGAAAGTATCCAGAAGTTAAATAAGATTTCTAAGAAAAGTGAATAAGAAAAGCAAGAAAAAGAGTGTGAAGATCAGTAATTGAAAGTATCAAGAAGTTAAATAGAATTTCTAATAAAAGTGAATAAGAAAAGTAAGAAAAAGAGTCTATCAGTTTAGTAATTGAAAGTATCTAGAAGTTAAATAAGATTTCTAAGAAAAGTGAATAAGAAAAGTAAGAAAAAGAGTCTATCAGTTTAGTAATTGAAAGTATCTAGAAGTTAAATAAGATTTCTAAGAAAAGTGAATAAGAAAAGTAAGAAAAAGAGTCTATCAGTTTAGTAATTGAAAGTATCCAGAAGTTAAATAAGATTTCTAAGAAAAGTGAATAAGAAAAGTAAGATATAGAGTGTGAAGATCAGTAATTGAAAGTATCCAAAAGTTAAATAAGATTTCTAAGAAAAGTGAATAAGAAAAGTAAGAAAAAGAGTCTATCAGTTTAGTAATTGAAAGTATCTAGAAGTTAAATAAGATTTCTAAGAAAAGTGAATAAGAAAAGTAAGAAAAAGAGTCTATCAGTTTAGTAATTGAAAGTATCCAGAAGTTAAATAAGATTTCTAAGAAAAGTGAATAAGAAAAGTAAGAAAAAGAGTCTATCAGTTTAGTAATTGAAAGTATCCAGAAGTTAAATAAGATTTCTAAGAAAAGTGAATAAGAAAAGTAAGAAAAAGAGTCTATCAGTTTAGTAATTGAAAGTATCCAGAAGTTAAATAAGATTTCTAAGAAAAGTGAATAAGAAAAGTAAGAAAAAGAGTCTATCAGTTTAGTAATTGAAAGTATCCAGAAGTTAAATAAGATTTCAAAGAAAAGTGAATAAGAAAAGTAAGAAAAAGAGTCTATCAGTTTAGTAATTGAAAGTATCTAGAAGTTAAATAAGATTTCTAAGAAAAGTGAATAAGAAAAGTAAGAAAAAGAGTCTATCAGTTTAGTAATTGAAAGTATCCAGAAGTTAAATAAGATTTCTAAGAAAAGTGAATAAGAAAAGTAAGAAAAAGAGTCTATCAGTTTAGTAATTGAAAGTATCTAGAAGTTAAATAAGATTTCAAAGAAAAGTGAATAAGAAAAGTAAGAAAAAGAGTCTATCAGTTTAGTAATTGAAAGTATCCAGAAGTTAAATAAGATTTCTAAGAAAAGTGAATAAGAAAAGTAAGATATAGAGTGTGAAGATCAGTAATTAAAAGTATCCAAAAGTTAAATAAGATTTCTAAGAAAAGTGAATAAGAAAAGTAAGAAAAAGAGTCTATCAGTTTAGTAATTGAAAGTATCTAGAAGTTAAATAAGATTTCTAAGAAAAGTGAATAAGAAAAGTAAGAAAAAGAGTCTATCAGTTTAGTAATTGAAAGTATCCAGAAGTTAAATAAGATTTCTAAGAAAAGTGAATAAGAAAAGTAAGAAAAAGAGTCTATCAGTTTAGTAATTGAAAGTATCCAGAAGTTAAATAAGATTTCTAAGAAAAGTGAATAAGAAAAGTAAGAAAAAGAGTCTATCAGTTTAGTAATTGAAAGTATCTAGAAGTTAAATAAGATTTCTAAGAAAAGTGAATAAGAAAAGTAAGAAAAAGAGTCTATCAGTTTAGTAATTGAAAGTATCCAGAAGTTAAATAAGATTTCAAAGAAAAGTGAATAAGAAAAGTAAGAAAAAGAGTCTATCAGTTTAGTAATTGAAAGTATCTAGAAGTTAAATAAGATTTCTAAGAAAAGTGAATAAGAAAAGTAAGAAAAAGAGTCTATCAGTTTAGTAATTGAAAGTATCCAGAAGTTAAATAAGATTTCTAAGAAAAGTGAATAAGAAAAGTAAGAAAAAGAGTCTATCAGTTTAGTAATTGAAAGTATCCAGAAGTTAAATAAGATTTCAAAGAAAAGTGAATAAGAAAAGTAAGAAAAAGAGTCTATCAGTTTAGTAATTGAAAGTATCCAGAAGTTAAATAAGATTTCTAAGAAAAGTGAATAAGAAAAGTAAGAAAAAGAGTCTATCAGTTTAGTAATTGAAAGTATCCAGAAGTTAAATAAGATTTCTAAGAAAAGTGAATAAGAAAAGTAAGAAAAAGAGTCTATCAGTTTAGTAATTGAAAGTATCCAGAAGTTAAATAAGATTTCTAAGAAAAGTGAATAAGAAAAGTAAGAAAAATTGCTATCAGTTTAGTAATTGAAAGTATCTAGAAGTTAAATAAGATTTCTAAGAAAAGTGAATAAGAAAAGTAAGAAAAAGAGTCTATCAGTTTAGTAATTGAAAGTATCCAGAAGTTAAATAAGATTTCTAAGAAAAGTGAATAAGAAAAGTAAGAAAAAGAGTCTATCAGTTTAGTAATTGAAAGTATCTAGAAGTTAAATAAGATTTCTAAGAAAAGTGAATAAGAAAAGTAAGAAAAAGAGTCTATCAGTTTAGTAATTGAAAGTATCCAGAAGTTAAATAAGATTTCTAAGAAAAGTGAATAAGAAAAGTAAGAAAAAGAGTGTGAAGATCAGTAATTGAAAGTATCAAGAAGTTAAATAGAATTTCTAATAAAAGTGAATAAGAAAAGTAAGAAAAATTGCTATCAGTTTAGTAATTGAAAGTATCTAGAAGTTAAATAAGATTTCTAAGAAAAGTGAATAAGAAAAGTAAGAAAAAGAGTCTATCAGTTTAGTAATTGAAAGTATCCAGAAGTTAAATAAGATTTCTAAGAAAAGTGAATAAGAAAAGTAAGAAAAAGAGTCTATCAGTTTAGTAATTGAAAGTATCCAGAAGTTAAATAAGATTTCTAAGAAAAGTGAATAAGAAAAGTAAGAAAAAGAGTCTATCAGTTTAGTAATTGAAAGTATCTAGAAGTTAAATAAGATTTCTAAGAAAAGTGAATAAGAAAAGTAAGAAAAAGAGTCTATCAGTTTAGTAATTGAAAGTATCTAGAAGTTAAATAAGATTTCTAAGAAAAGTGAATAAGAAAAGTAAGAAAAAGAGTCTATCAGTTTAGTAATTGAAAGTATCTAGAAGTTAAATAAGATTTCAAAGAAAAGTGAATAAGAAAAGTAAGAAAAAGATTGTGAAGATCAGTAATTGAAAGTATCTAGAAGTTAAATAAGATTTCTAAGAAAAGTGAATAAGAAAAGTAAGAAAAAGAGTCTATCAGTTTAGTAATTGAAAGTATCTAGAAGTTAAATAAGATTTCTAAGAAAAGTGAATAAGAAAAGTAAGAAAAAGAGTCTATCAGTTTAGTAATTGAAAGTATCCAGAAGTTAAATAAGATTTATAAGAATAGTGAATAAGAAAAGTAAGAAAAATTGCTATCAGTTTAGTAATTGAAAGTATCTAGAAGTTAAATAAGATTTCTAAGAAAAGTGAATAAGAAAAGTAAGAAAAAGAGTCTATCAGTTTAGTAATTGAAAGTATCTAGAAGTTAAATAAGATTTCAAAGAAAAGTGAATAAGAAAAGTAAGAAAAAGATTGTGAAGAACAGTAATTGAAAGTATCTAGAAGTTAAATAAGATTTCTAAGAAAAGTGAATAAGAAAAGTAAGAAAAAGAGTCTATCAGTTTAGTAATTGAAAGTATCTAGAAGTTAAATAAGATTTCAAAGAAAAGTGAATAAGAAAAGTAAGAAAAAGATTGTGAAGAACAGTAATTGAAAGTATCTAGAAGTTAAATAAGATTTCTAAGAAAAGTGAATAAGAAAAGTAAGAAAAAGAGTCTATCAGTTTAGTAATTGAAAGTATCTAGAAGTTAAATAAGATTTCTAAGAAAAGTGAATAAGAAAAGTAAGAAAAAGAGTCTATCAGTTTAGTAATTGAAAGTATCCAGAAGTTAAATAAGATTTCTAAGAAAAGTGAATAAGAAAAGTAAGAAAAAGAGTCTATCAGTTTAGTAATTGAAAGTATCCAGAAGTTAAATAAGATTTCTAAGAAAAGTGAATAAGAAAAGTAAGAAAAAGAGTCTATCAGTTTAGTAATTGAAAGTATCTAGAAGTTAAATAAGATTTCTAAGAAAAGTGAATAAGAAAAGTAAGAAAAAGAGTCTATCAGTTTAGTAATTGAAAGTATCTAGAAGTTAAATAAGATTTCTAAGAAAAGTGAATAAGAAAAGTAAGAAAAAGAGTCTATCAGTTTAGTAATTGAAAGTATCTAGAAGTTAAATAAGATTTCAAAGAAAAGTGAATAAGAAAAGTAAGAAAAAGAGTCTATCAGTTTAGTAATTGAAAGTATCTAGAAGTTAAATAAGATTTCAAAGAAAAGTGAATAAGAAAAGTAAGAAAAAGATTGTGAAGAACAGTAATTGAAAGTATCTAGAAGTTAAATAAGATTTCTAAGAAAAGTGAATAAGAAAAGTAAGAAAAAGAGTCTATCAGTTTAGTAATTGAAAGTATCTAGAAGTTAAATAAGATTTCTAAGAAAAGTGAATAAGAAAAGTAAGAAAAAGAGTCTATCAGTTTAGTAATTGAAAGTATCCAGAAGTTAAATAAGATTTCTAAGAAAAGTGAATAAGAAAAGTAAGAAAAAGAGTCTATCAGTTTAGTAATTGAAAGTATCCAGAAGTTAAATAAGATTTCTAAGAAAAGTGAATAAGAAAAGTAAGAAAAAGAGTCTATCAGTTTAGTAATTGAAAGTATCTAGAAGTTAAATAAGATTTCTAAGAAAAGTGAATAAGAAAAGTAAGAAAAAGAGTCTATCAGTTTAGTAATTGAAAGTATCTAGAAGTTAAATAAGATTTCTAAGAAAAGTGAATAAGAAAAGTAAGAAAAAGAGTCTATCAGTTTAGTAATTGAAAGTATCTAGAAGTTAAATAAGATTTCAAAGAAAAGTGAATAAGAAAAGTAAGAAAAAGAGTCTATCAGTTTAGTAATTGAAAGTATCTAGAAGTTAAATAAGATTTCAAAGAAAAGTGAATAAGAAAAGTAAGAAAAAGATTGTGAAGAACAGTAATTGAAAGTATCTAGAAGTTAAATAAGATTTCTAAGAAAAGTGAATAAGAAAAGTAAGAAAAAGAGTCTATCAGTTTAGTAATTGAAAGTATCTAGAAGTTAAATAAGATTTCTAAGAAAAGTGAATAAGAAAAGTAAGAAAAAGAGTCTATCAGTTTAGTAATTGAAAGTATCTAGAAGTTAAATAAGATTTCTAAGAAAAGTGAATAAGAAAAGTAAGAAAAAGAGTCTATCAGTTTAGTAATTGAAAGTATCTAGAAGTTAAATAAGATTTCTAAGAAAAGTGAATAAGAAAAGTAAGAAAAAGAGTCTATCAGTTTAGTAATTGAAAGTATCCAGAAGTTAAATAAGATTTCTAAGAAAAGTGAATAAGAAAAGTAAGAAAAATTGCTATCAGTTTAGTAATTGAAAGTATCTAGAAGTTAAATAAGATTTCTAAGAAAAGTGAATAAGAAAAGTAAGAAAAAGAGTCTATCAGTTTAGTAATTGAAAGTATCCAGAAGTTAAATAAGATTTCTAAGAAAAGTGAATAAGAAAAGTAAGAAAAAGAGTCTATCAGTTTAGTAATTGAAAGTATCTAGAAGTTAAATAAGATTTCTAAGAAAAGTGAATAAGAAAAGTAAGAAAAAGAGTCTATCAGTTTAGTAATTGAAAGTATCTAGAAGTTAAATAAGATTTCTAAGAAAAGTGAATAAGAAAAGTAAGAAAAAGAGTCTATCAGTTTAGTAATTGAAAGTATCTAGAAGTTAAATAAGATTTCTAAGAAAAGTGAATAAGAAAAGTAAGAAAAAGAGTCTATCAGTTTAGTAATTGAAAGTATCTAGAAGTTAAATAAGATTTCAAAGAAAAGTGAATAAGAAAAGTAAGAAAAAGAGTCTATCAGTTTAGTAATTGAAAGTATCTAGAAGTTAAATAAGATTTCAAAGAAAAGTGAATAAGAAAAGTAAGAAAAAGATTGTGAAGAACAGTAATTGAAAGTATCTAGAAGTTAAATAAGATTTCTAAGAAAAGTGAATAAGAAAAGTAAGAAAAAGAGTCTATCAGTTTAGTAATTGAAAGTATCTAGAAGTTAAATAAGATTTCTAAGAAAAGTGAATAAGAAAAGTAAGAAAAAGAGTCTATCAGTTTAGTAATTGAAAGTATCTAGAAGTTAAATAAGATTTCTAAGAAAAGTGAATAAGAAAAGTAAGAAAAAGAGTCTATCAGTTTAGTAATTGAAAGTATCTAGAAGTTAAATAAGATTTCTAAGAAAAGTGAATAAGAAAAGTAAGAAAAAGAGTCTATCAGTTTAGTAATTGAAAGTATCCAGAAGTTAAATAAGATTTCTAAGAAAAGTGAATAAGAAAAGTAAGAAAAATTGCTATCAGTTTAGTAATTGAAAGTATCTAGAAGTTAAATAAGATTTCTAAGAAAAGTGAATAAGAAAAGTAAGAATAAGAGTGTGAAGATCAGTAATTGAAAGTATCTAGAAGTTAAATAAGATTTCTAAGAAAAGTGAATAAGAAAAGTAAGAAAAAGAGTCTATCAGTTTAGTAATTGAAAGTATCCAGAAGTTAAATAAGATTTCTAAGAAAAGTGAATAAGAAAAGTAAGAAAAAGAGTGTGAAGATCATTAATTGAAAGTATCTAGAAGTTAAATAAGATTTCTAAGAAAAGTGAATAAGAAAAGCAAGAAAAAGAGTCTATCAGTTTAGTAATTGAAAGTATCTAGAAGTTAAATAAGATTTCTAAGAAAAGTGAATAAGAAAAGTAAGAAAAAGAGTCTATCAGTTTAGTAATTGAAAGTATCCAGAAGTTAAATAAGATTTCTAAGAAAAGTGAATAAGAAAAGTAAGAAAAAGAGTGTGAAGATCAGTAATTGAAAGTATCAAGAAGTTAAATAGAATTTCTAATAAAAGTGAATAAGAAAAGTAAGAAAAATTGCTATCAGTTTAGTAATTGAAAGTATCTAGAAGTTAAATAAGATTTCTAAGAAAAGTGAATAAGAAAAGTAAGAAAAAGAGTCTATCAGTTTAGTAATTGAAAGTATCTAGAAGTTAAATAAGATTTCTAAGAAAAGTGAATAAGAAAAGTAAGAAAAAGAGTCTATCAGTTTAGTAATTGAAAGTATCCAGAAGTTAAATAAGATTTCTAAGAAAAGTGAATAAGAAAAGTAAGAAAAAGAGTGTGAAGATCATTAATTGAAAGTATCTAGAAGTTAAATAGAATTTCTAATAAAAGTGAATAAGAAAAGTAAGAAAAAGAGTCTATCAGTTTAGTAATTGAAAGTATCTAGAAGTTAAATAAGATTTCTAAGAAAAGTGAATAAGAAAAGTAAGAAAAAGAGTCTATCAGTTTAGTAATTGAAAGTATCCAGAAGTTAAATAAGATTTCTAAGAAAAGTGAATAAGAAAAGTAAGAAAAAGAGTCTATCAGTTTAGTAATTGAAAGTATCCAGAAGTTAAATAAGATTTCTAAGAAAAGTGAATAAGAAAAGTAAGAAAAAGAGTCTATCAGTTTAGTAATTGAAAGTATCTAGAAGTTAAATAAGATTTCTAAGAAAAGTGAATAAGAAAAGTAAGAAAAAGAGTCTATCAGTTTAGTAATTGAAAGTATCTAGAAGTTAAATAAGATTTCTAAGAAAAGTGAATAAGAAAAGTAAGAAAAAGATTGTGAAGAACAGTAATTGAAAGTATCTAGAAGTTAAATAAGATTTCAAAGAAAAGTGAATAAGAAAAGTAAGAAAAAGAGTCTATCAGTTTAGTAATTGAAAGTATCTAGAAGTAAAATAAGATTTCAAAGAAAAGTGAATAAGAAAAGTAAGAAAAAGATTGTGAAGAACAGTAATTGAAAGTATCTAGAAGTTAAATAAGATTTCTAAGAAAAGTGAATAAGAAAAGTAAGAAAAAGAGTCTATCAGTTTAGTAATTGAAAGTATCTAGAAGTTAAATAAGATTTCTAAGAAAAGTGAATAAGAAAAGTAAGAAAAAGAGTCTATCAGTTTAGTAATTGAAAGTATCTAGAAGTTAAATAAGATTTCTAAGAAAAGTGAATAAGAAAAGTAAGAAAAAGAGTCTATCAGTTTAGTAATTGAAAGTATCTAGAAGTTAAATAAGATTTCTAAGAAAAGTGAATAAGAAAAGTAAGAAAAAGAGTCTATCAGTTTAGTAATTGAAAGTATCTAGAAGTTAAATAAGATTTCTAAGAAAAGTGAATAAGAAAAGTAAGAAAAAGAGTCTATCAGTTTAGTAATTGAAAGTATCCAGAAGTTAAATAAGATTTCTAAGAAAAGTGAATAAGAAAAGTAAGAAAAAGAGTCTATCAGTTTAGTAATTGAAAGTATCTAGAAGTTAAATAAGATTTCTAAGAAAAGTGAATAAGAAAAGTAAGAAAAAGAGTCTATCAGTTTAGTAATTGAAAGTATCCAGAAGTTAAATAAGATTTCTAAGAAAAGTGAATAAGAAAAGTAAGAAAAATTGCTATCAGTTTAGTAATTGAAAGTATCTAGAAGTTAAATAAGATTTCTAAGAAAAGTGAATAAGAAAAGTAAGAATAAGAGTGTGAAGATCAGTAATTGAAAGTATCTAGAAGTTAATTAAGATTTCTAAGAAAAGTGAATAAGAAAAGTAAGAAAAAGAGTCTATCAGTTTAGTAATTGAAAGTATCTAGAAGTTAAATAAGATTTCTAAGAAAAGTGAATAAGAAAAGTAAGATAAAGAGTGTGAAGATCAGTAATTGAAAGTATCTAGAAGTTAAATAAGATTTCTAAGAAAAGTGAATAAGAAAAGCAAGAAAAAGAGTCTATCAGTTTAGTAATTGAAAGTATCTAGAAGTTAAATAAGATTTCTAAGAAAAGTGAATAAGAAAAGTAAGAAAAAGAGTCTATCAGTTTAGTAATTGAAAGTATCCAGAAGTTAAATAAGATTTCTAAGAAAAGTGAATAAGAAAAGTAAGAAAAAGAGTGTGAAGATCAGTAATTGAAAGTATCAAGAAGTTAAATAGAATTTCTAATAAAAGTGAATAAGAAAAGTAAGAAAAATTGCTATCAGTTTAGTAATTGAAAGTATCTAGAAGTTAAATAAGATTTCTAAGAAAAGTGAATAAGAAAAGTAAGAAAAAGAGTCTATCAGTTTAGTAATTGAAAGTATCTAGAAGTTAAATAAGATTTCTAAGAAAAGTGAATAAGAAAAGTAAGAAAAAGAGTCTATCAGTTTAGTAATTGAAAGTATCTAGAAGTTAAATAAGATTTCAAAGAAAAGTGAATAAGAAAAGTAAGAAAAAGAGTCTATCAGTTTAGTAATTGAAAGTATCTAGAAGTTAAATAAGATTTCAAAGAAAAGTGAATAAGAAAAGTAAGAAAAAGATTGTGAAGAACAGTAATTGAAAGTATCTAGAAGTTAAATAAGATTTCTAAGAAAAGTGAATAAGAAAAGTAAGAAAAAGAGTCTATCAGTTTAGTAATTGAAAGTATCTAGAAGTTAAATAAGATTTCTAAGAAAAGTGAATAAGAAAAGTAAGAAAAAGAGTCTATCAGTTTAGTAATTGAAAGTATCTAGAAGTTAAATAAGATTTCTAAGAAAAGTGAATAAGAAAAGTAAGAAAAAGAGTCTATCAGTTTAGTAATTGAAAGTATCTAGAAGTTAAATAAGATTTCTAAGAAAAGTGAATAAGAAAAGTAAGAAAAAGAGTCTATCAGTTTAGTAATTGAAAGTATCCAGAAGTTAAATAAGATTTCTAAGAAAAGTGAATAAGAAAAGTAAGAAAAATTGCTATCAGTTTAGTAATTGAAAGTATCTAGAAGTTAAATAAGATTTCTAAGAAAAGTGAATAAGAAAAGTAAGAAAAAGAGTCTATCAGTTTAGTAATTGAAAGTATCCAGAAGTTAAATAAGATTTCTAAGAAAAGTGAATAAGAAAAGTAAGAAAAAGAGTCTATCAGTTTAGTAATTGAAAGTATCCAGAAGTTAAATAAGATTTCTAAGAAAAGTGAATAAGAAAAGTAAGAAAAATTGCTATCAGTTTAGTAATTGAAAGTATCTAGAAGTTAAATAAGATTTCTAAGAAAAGTGAATAAGAAAAGTAAGAAAAAGAGTCTATCAGTTTAGTAATTGAAAGTATCTAGAAGTTAAATAAGATTTCTAAGAAAAGTGAATAAGAAAAGTAAGAAAAAGAGTCTATCAGTTTAGTAATTGAAAGTATCTAGAAGTTAAATAAGATTTCAAAGAAAAGTGAATAAGAAAAGTAAGAAAAAGAGTCTATCAGTTTAGTAATTGAAAGTATCTAGAAGTTAAATAAGATTTCAAAGAAAAGTGAATAAGAAAAGTAAGAAAAAGATTGTGAAGAACAGTAATTGAAAGTATCTAGAAGTTAAATAAGATTTCTAAGAAAAGTGAATAAGAAAAGTAAGAAAAAGAGTCTATCAGTTTAGTAATTGAAAGTATCTAGAAGTTAAATAAGATTTCTAAGAAAAGTGAATAAGAAAAGTAAGAAAAAGAGTCTATCAGTTTAGTAATTGAAAGTATCTAGAAGTTAAATAAGATTTCTAAGAAAAGTGAATAAGAAAAGTAAGAAAAAGAGTCTATCAGTTTAGTAATTGAAAGTATCTAGAAGTTAAATAAGATTTCTAAGAAAAGTGAATAAGAAAAGTAAGAAAAAGAGTCTATCAGTTTAGTAATTGAAAGTATCCAGAAGTTAAATAAGATTTCTAAGAAAAGTGAATAAGAAAAGTAAGAAAAATTGCTATCAGTTTAGTAATTGAAAGTATCTAGAAGTTAAATAAGATTTCTAAGAAAAGTGAATAAGAAAAGTAAGAAAAAGAGTCTATCAGTTTAGTAATTGAAAGTATCTAGAAGTTAAATAAGATTTCTAAGAAAAGTGAATAAGAAAAGTAAGAAAAAGAGTCTATCAGTTTAGTAATTGAAAGTATCTAGAAGTTAAATAAGATTTCTAAGAAAAGTGAATAAGAAAAGTAAGAAAAAGATTGTGAAGAACAGTAATTGAAAGTATCTAGAAGTTAAATAAGATTTCTAAGAAAAGTGAATAAGAAAAGTAAGAAAAAGAGTCTATCAGTTTAGTAATTGAAAGTATCTAGAAGTTAAATAAGATTTCTAAGAAAAGTGAATAAGAAAAGTAAGAAAAAGAGTCTATCAGTTTAGTAATTGAAAGTATCTAGAAGTTAAATAAGATTTCTAAGAAAAGTGAATAAGAAAAGTAAGAAAAAGAGTCTATCAGTTTAGTAATTGAAAGTATCTAGAAGTTAAATAAGATTTCTAAGAAAAGTGAATAAGAAAAGTAAGAAAAAGAGTCTATCAGTTTAGTAATTGAAAGTATCCAGAAGTTAAATAAGATTTCTAAGAAAAGTGAATAAGAAAAGTAAGAAAAATTGCTATCAGTTTAGTAATTGAAAGTATCTAGAAGTTAAATAAGATTTCTAAGAAAAGTGAATAAGAAAAGTAAGAAAAAGAGTCTATCAGTTTAGTAATTGAAAGTATCCAGAAGTTAAATAAGATTTCTAAGAAAAGTGAATAAGAAAAGTAAGAAAAAGAGTCTATCAGTTTAGTAATTGAAAGTATCCAGAAGTTAAATAAGATTTCTAAGAAAAGTGAATAAGAAAAGTAAGAAAAAGAGTCTATCAGTTTAGTAATTGAAAGTATCTAGAAGTTAAATAAGATTTCTAAGAAAAGTGAATAAGAAAAGTAAGAAAAAGAGTCTATCAGTTTAGTAATTGAAAGTATCTAGAAGTTAAATAAGATTTCTAAGAAAAGTGAATAAGAAAAGTAAGAAAAAGAGTCTATCAGTTTAGTAATTGAAAGTATCTAGAAGTTAAATAAGATTTCAAAGAAAAGTGAATAAGAAAAGTAAGAAAAAGAGTCTATCAGTTTAGTAATTGAAAGTATCTAGAAGTTAAATAAGATTTCAAAGAAAAGTGAATAAGAAAAGTAAGAAAAAGATTGTGAAGAACAGTAATTGAAAGTATCTAGAAGTTAAATAAGATTTCTAAGAAAAGTGAATAAGAAAAGTAAGAAAAAGAGTCTATCAGTTTAGTAATTGAAAGTATCTAGAAGTTAAATAAGATTTCTAAGAAAAGTGAATAAGAAAAGTAAGAAAAAGAGTCTATCAGTTTAGTAATTGAAAGTATCTAGAAGTTAAATAAGATTTCTAAGAAAAGTGAATAAGAAAAGTAAGAAAAAGAGTCTATCAGTTTAGTAATTGAAAGTATCTAGAAGTTAAATAAGATTTCTAAGAAAAGTGAATAAGAAAAGTAAGAAAAAGAGTCTATCAGTTTAGTAATTGAAAGTATCCAGAAGTTAAATAAGATTTCTAAGAAAAGTGAATAAGAAAAGTAAGAAAAATTGCTATCAGTTTAGTAATTGAAAGTATCTAGAAGTTAAATAAGATTTCTAAGAAAAGTGAATAAGAAAAGTAAGAATAAGAGTGTGAAGATCAGTAATTGAAAGTATCTAGAAGTTAAATAAGATTTCTAAGAAAAGTGAATAAGAAAAGTAAGAAAAAGAGTCTATCAGTTTAGTAATTGAAAGTATCCAGAAGTTAAATAAGATTTCTAAGAAAAGTGAATAAGAAAAGTAAGAAAAAGAGTGTGAAGATCATTAATTGAAAGTATCTAGAAGTTAAATAAGATTTCTAAGAAAAGTGAATAAGAAAAGCAAGAAAAAGAGTCTATCAGTTTAGTAATTGAAAGTATCTAGAAGTTAAATAAGATTTCTAAGAAAAGTGAATAAGAAAAGTAAGAAAAAGAGTCTATCAGTTTAGTAATTGAAAGTATCCAGAAGTTAAATAAGATTTCTAAGAAAAGTGAATAAGAAAAGTAAGAAAAAGAGTGTGAAGATCAGTAATTGAAAGTATCAAGAAGTTAAATAGAATTTCTAATAAAAGTGAATAAGAAAAGTAAGAAAAATTGCTATCAGTTTAGTAATTGAAAGTATCTAGAAGTTAAATAAGATTTCTAAGAAAAGTGAATAAGAAAAGTAAGAAAAAGAGTCTATCAGTTTAGTAATTGAAAGTATCTAGAAGTTAAATAAGATTTCTAAGAAAAGTGAATAAGAAAAGTAAGAAAAAGAGTCTATCAGTTTAGTAATTGAAAGTATCCAGAAGTTAAATAAGATTTCTAAGAAAAGTGAATAAGAAAAGTAAGAAAAAGAGTGTGAAGATCATTAATTGAAAGTATCTAGAAGTTAAATAGAATTTCTAATAAAAGTGAATAAGAAAAGTAAGAAAAATTGCTATCAGTTTAGTAATTGAAAGTATCTAGAAGTTAAATAAGATTTCTAAGAAAAGTGAATAAGAAAAGTAAGAAAAAGAGTCTATCAGTTTAGTAATTGAAAGTATCCAGAAGTTAAATAAGATTTCTAAGAAAAGTGAATAAGAAAAGTAAGAAAAAGAGTCTATCAGTTTAGTAATTGAAAGTATCCAGAAGTTAAATAAGATTTCTAAGAAAAGTGAATAAGAAAAGTAAGAAAAAGAGTCTATCAGTTTAGTAATTGAAAGTATCTAGAAGTTAATAAGATTTCTAAGAAAAGTGAATAAGAAAAGTAAGAAAAAGAGTCTATCAGTTTAGTAATTGAAAGTATCTAGAAGTTAAATAAGATTTCTAAGAAAAGTGAATAAGAAAAGTAAGAAAAAGAGTCTATCAGTTTAGTAATTGAAAGTATCTAGAAGTTAAATAAGATTTCAAAGAAAAGTGAATAAGAAAAGTAAGAAAAAGAGTCTATCAGTTTAGTAATTGAAAGTATCTAGAAGTAAAATAAGATTTCAAAGAAAAGTGAATAAGAAAAGTAAGAAAAAGATTGTGAAGAACAGTAATTGAAAGTATCTAGAAGTTAAATAAGATTTCTAAGAAAAGTGAATAAGAAAAGTAAGAAAAAGAGTCTATCAGTTTAGTAATTGAAAGTATCTAGAAGTTAAATAAGATTTCTAAGAAAAGTGAATAAGAAAAGTAAGAAAAAGAGTCTATCAGTTTAGTAATTGAAAGTATCTAGAAGTTAAATAAGATTTCTAAGAAAAGTGAATAAGAAAAGTAAGAAAAAGAGTCTATCAGTTTAGTAATTGAAAGTATCTAGAAGTTAAATAAGATTTCAAAGAAAAGTGAATAAGAAAAGTAAGAAAAAGAGTCTATCAGTTTAGTAATTGAAAGTATCTAGAAGTTAAATAAGATTTCAAAGAAAAGTGAATAAGAAAAGTAAGAAAAAGATTGTGAAGAACAGTAATTGAAAGTATCTAGAAGTTAAATAAGATTTCTAAGAAAAGTGAATAAGAAAAGTAAGAAAAAGAGTCTATCAGTTTAGTAATTGAAAGTATCTAGAAGTTAAATAAGATTTCTAAGAAAAGTGAATAAGAAAAGTAAGAAAAAGAGTCTATCAGTTTAGTAATTGAAAGTATCTAGAAGTTAAATAAGATTTCTAAGAAAAGTGAATAAGAAAAGTAAGAAAAAGAGTCTATCAGTTTAGTAATTGAAAGTATCTAGAAGTTAAATAAGATTTCTAAGAAAAGTGAATAAGAAAAGTAAGAAAAAGAGTCTATCAGTTTAGTAATTGAAAGTATCCAGAAGTTAAATAAGATTTCTAAGAAAAGTGAATAAGAAAAGTAAGAAAAATTGCTATCAGTTTAGTAATTGAAAGTATCTAGAAGTTAAATAAGATTTCTAAGAAAAGTGAATAAGAAAAGTAAGAATAAGAGTGTGAAGATCAGTAATTGAAAGTATCTAGAAGTTAAATAAGATTTCTAAGAAAAGTGAATAAGAAAAGTAAGAAAAAGAGTCTATCAGTTTAGTAATTGAAAGTATCCAGAAGTTAAATAAGATTTCTAAGAAAAGTGAATAAGAAAAGTAAGAAAAAGAGTGTGAAGATCATTAATTGAAAGTATCTAGAAGTTAAATAAGATTTCTAAGAAAAGTGAATAAGAAAAGCAAGAAAAAGAGTCTATCAGTTTAGTAATTGAAAGTATCTAGAAGTTAAATAAGATTTCTAAGAAAAGTGAATAAGAAAAGTAAGAAAAAGAGTCTATCAGTTTAGTAATTGAAAGTATCCAGAAGTTAAATAAGATTTCTAAGAAAAGTGAATAAGAAAAGTAAGAAAAAGAGTGTGAAGATCAGTAATTGAAAGTATCAAGAAGTTAAATAGAATTTCTAATAAAAGTGAATAAGAAAAGTAAGAAAAATTGCTATCAGTTTAGTAATTGAAAGTATCTAGAAGTTAAATAAGATTTCTAAGAAAAGTGAATAAGAAAAGTAAGAAAAAGAGTCTATCAGTTTAGTAATTGAAAGTATCTAGAAGTTAAATAAGATTTCTAAGAAAAGTGAATAAGAAAAGTAAGAAAAAGAGTCTATCAGTTTAGTAATTGAAAGTATCCAGAAGTTAAATAAGATTTCTAAGAAAAGTGAATAAGAAAAGTAAGAAAAAGAGTGTGAAGATCATTAATTGAAAGTATCTAGAAGTTAAATAGAATTTCTAATAAAAGTGAATAAGAAAAGTAAGAAAAATTGCTATCAGTTTAGTAATTGAAAGTATCTAGAAGTTAAATAAGATTTCTAAGAAAAGTGAATAAGAAAAGTAAGAAAAAGAGTCTATCAGTTTAGTAATTGAAAGTATCCAGAAGTTAAATAAGATTTCTAAGAAAAGTGAATAAGAAAAGTAAGAAAAAGAGTCTATCAGTTTAGTAATTGAAAGTATCCAGAAGTTAAATAAGATTTCTAAGAAAAGTGAATAAGAAAAGTAAGAAAAAGAGTCTATCAGTTTAGTAATTGAAAGTATCTAGAAGTTAAATAAGATTTCTAAGAAAAGTGAATAAGAAAAGTAAGAAAAAGAGTCTATCAGTTTAGTAATTGAAAGTATCTAGAAGTTAAATAAGATTTCTAAGAAAAGTGAATAAGAAAAGTAAGAAAAAGAGTCTATCAGTTTAGTAATTGAAAGTATCTAGAAGTTAAATAAGATTTCAAAGAAAAGTGAATAAGAAAAGTAAGAAAAAGAGTCTATCAGTTTAGTAATTGAAAGTATCTAGAAGTAAAATAAGATTTCAAAGAAAAGTGAATAAGAAAAGTAAGAAAAAGATTGTGAAGAACAGTAATTGAAAGTATCTAGAAGTTAAATAAGATTTCTAAGAAAAGTGAATAAGAAAAGTAAGAAAAAGAGTCTATCAGTTTAGTAATTGAAAGTATCTAGAAGTTAAATAAGATTTCTAAGAAAAGTGAATAAGAAAAGTAAGAAAAAGAGTCTATCAGTTTAGTAATTGAAAGTATCTAGAAGTTAAATAAGATTTCTAAGAAAAGTGAATAAGAAAAGTAAGAAAAAGAGTCTATCAGTTTAGTAATTGAAAGTATCTAGAAGTTAAATAAGATTTCTAAGAAAAGTGAATAAGAAAAGTAAGAAAAAGAGTCTATCAGTTTAGTAATTGAAAGTATCTAGAAGTTAAATAAGATTTCTAAGAAAAGTGAATAAGAAAAGTAAGAAAAAGAGTCTATCAGTTTAGTAATTGAAAGTATCCAGAAGTTAAATAAGATTTCTAAGAAAAGTGAATAAGAAAAGTAAGAAAAAGAGTCTATCAGTTTAGTAATTGAAAGTATCTAGAAGTTAAATAAGATTTCTAAGAAAAGTGAATAAGAAAAGTAAGAAAAAGAGTCTATCAGTTTAGTAATTGAAAGTATCCAGAAGTTAAATAAGATTTCTAAGAAAAGTGAATAAGAAAAGTAAGAAAAATTGCTATC